>CM067350.1:58869749-58874749 GCA_034190875.2 Urechis unicinctus | reverse complement strand
GCAAAACAAAGATAGAGATGCTTGCTTTTGGCATGTCACAAAGACAACACGGTTTTAATATGCGACGAGTGTGCGACCCAACGCAACAAATTCGGATGGGCAGTCTGAGAGGCGGAACTTAAGATTTGATTCTTTGTAAAAACAAGTCATGAGCATCGAGATAAATCGCCATTATGATTATAGAAACGGCTTTGCCTATGGTACATTGCCTGCTATGAGGGAAGCCAAACGTCAGTTAGTTGGAGTAATGCAATGAATGACGGCACTGTACACTATGGATGATTATGGAGGGTTAAGTGAAAGATGTGAACAGATCTTAGCCTTCCGTACCTTGTGTGGGGTATTCTGCTACATATGGATGGCGTCAGATACGTGGCTATATAAATGAATGTGTTGGAATCAAATTGACAAAGAACTTTTAAGCCAATCTTGGCAATCCCATCAATCAAGCAAAATCGCCATCGATTACTCGATACATTACTCGAGATTGGCGATAAGCGATGTTGCCCATACACAATGGACAACACAAGCATTCGTCACAGGTGGTCCATGCATCAATGTACACACTTATCGTGGTTCTGTATCAATTTAGAGACAGCTTAGGAGCTGGAATTTTCCTGCCCTATTTTCATAATTGCGATTGTTAGAGTGCTAGACGATGAAGTCTACTAAATATTTATTAGCATAGCTACCAACGCATCAATCATTTCTTGTCTAGCGTTTTCCTTTTGATCCTTTCGTTGATAAGAGATACCAGCAAAAACGGCAAATCAAAAGCAGTTATTGCTAAGTCTGATGCTGATTCGCGTATATGTGCCGCCAGTATTTGTCACTTAAATATAGGGCTGGTACGGCATTCACATAGCGATATATCGACCAGTCCATCGCATGCTGGTACCACCCTAATTTGTGTCTTTCATACCATTTCGAGAGGCAAACAATATTCTATTTAATTAAATCAACTTTTATTTGTTGAAATTGAAAATACCCGGTTGGATGCAGGACCTATTGGATAGCCGTCATTTCATTAGGACAATTCATATGGTAATAGTTAATCCAGTGCACATACTTGACAGAAATATGGTTGATTGTGTACCCGGGATTGTGAAGATAATTTGATATGTTCTCCACTAGCATAAACCCCTGATAATTTTTTTCAAACTGTCACACAGATTACATAAATCGCAATTGCTAGACCTTGCACCATGAAAAGCCATAAAATGCATGATTCATCTATTTGATTAAAAGCTGGCAAAAAGCTAGTCATCCAATAAGCTTTCCCAAATCGAACACACACATTTATCCACACGTTACTCTTCGATAATGATTCAACTGACTTGAATTGTATAATTGTTTACGTTGCAGAAAGCAGAATTCAGGATGAATTAGAAATAATGCGAGCTGCATAACATAAAGAGTCTGACCCAGCGGCAGGCTTAGGATATATGAATGCACCGTTATAGTAGCAATAAAATTGGATGGGCTCTCAGTAATGCACTTTTACGTCACTCCATTAGCATCGCGTCCATTGCTTGAAGTAATATCATAATTGGCTACTCTCCACCCTATAAACGCAATCAGCTGACCTGCATATCAGTATAATACAATTGCTAAATATTGGCGTTAGAATTGTTGTATTCGCTGCGTCAGGCACACATCTGGAAAAAGCTTAAATCAGATTTTGTATTGTATAATGCGAGATCTTAAAATCCACCAATCGAGAATTATGTTGTTCGTAAATGCATTGCTGATGTTTCTATCTATGATCATAAACATAATCATAAGCATCTAAGCAAGGGCTTAAACCTTCGCATTTGATTTAATCCTTCGGCCGATATGAAGGACTCAAATAGATTTACCTGCTCAGTTTACAATTTGTGAGCTGTTTACTACTTACTCGTGAGGAATGCCAGATAGGTCACAAATACATATTAGAAGGGAACAGATATATACTAACCACACTGGTAACGATCTCATGCATATCCTAATAGACTACTTGTACACAATATAATGAATATAGAATTTATTTCCCTTTCTGTTTTTGCATGGACTTCTCAATAAGCTAAATATTATTAATGGTTTGTTATTAATGAAACAAGTATCAATGATTGAAAAGGATACTGAGGATACCATACCCCCTGATCTCATTTTGTAACTTATCCACATAATTGGAAGTAAATGTCGGCCAGGCTATGCCGTTTCTAACCGGATGGTGTTTGTTGTCTGAGATGAGATTCAGTCAATATAAAATGCATACACTATTCAAACTTTTTTGGTTTTTTAAGGCCTTTCCATTAGCATTTTCAGATATGGCAACGATATACCTGATGAAGAATCAATCGAGTAGACATTGACCAAATGCAACGGGCGTTGCAAGATTGCTTGTGTATCGCATGTTTTAACTTTATCTTTATCATCTCACAACGCCATGTTTATGATCTCCTGTAACATTATGACGCTGATAACAATTATCATCATCATCACCAGCAGCAGTTGCAGCAGCAACAGCATCATTCTTATTAAAGCAAGGTACGACAATCAGGTGATCTGACATGCCTCGCCTAGAAACTATGCATATTTTTAGCTTTCTGCATTGGTACCGAACATTCAGTGAGAGCTGTTAGCCTTTGAATCCAATCCCTGAATCAATCAATCAAGCCAAGCCCTATCCGATTTCATGTCAAATATCTCGACATTGGCGATAATACTTAATATGGTGACATATATCACTGTCGTCCTCAGGCCAGTGCCAATCATTGTACGTACTTTCTGGGAGCTTCTTCTGTTTGCGAGGTTGGTTATGATAACAGATTTTACTGTGAATTTGTTATGTGAACAGTAATTATCTGCCATGTACACAAGGATTGTGACAGTGCCAACATGCACAATGAAATCAACATTTACCCGATATAGCACAATATCCACGTTTTTTGTTACTTTGTATACTGTCCATGGCTTTTTGTGCTCGTATTACCATGAGCAGCAATGGATGCGAAACAGCAAGCTAAGACGGGTTATGTTAATGCATACAGTGCTACCCACAGACACAAGCTTGAAATAGCGAAAATAACAACCACTATATGAATTAAATGTTAATTTGATCAATTGCCCGGGTAGACCTATAAACAACAGTTCACCTCTAACAGCGTCCTCACCGTTTGCTATTCTCGATCTTTAATGTCCGCGTTGTAGATGGTGAAATTAGATTGTCCACAATGCTGTAGAGCGAGGGAACTGGCCAGGGACATGTGAACTTCGCGAGCATAGAGGCATGCTTCGCTAAGCTGTGTGGCGATTATGAAATGACATGACATACAGCGCCATCATCAGGCGACGACACTAAGAAATCAACTAAAGCATATGGGATTTTTGATCTGTCACCTCGGAGTCGGCGTCTGTCAAAGACATGGAATCATTTGATTGGTCGAAGTTTTCACGGCTCCGAAATAATCCGAGATTTCTACGTGGTTGTAACGTGAAGCTATGACATAAAAACGCAAGGCGCCTAACAAGTGGCGTCATTTTGTTCTCGGGCTGAGGCTCGAGCGAGCG
The DNA here is from genome assembly GCA_034190875.2 of Urechis unicinctus. Classification (NCBI taxonomy): domain Eukaryota; kingdom Metazoa; phylum Annelida; class Polychaeta; order Xenopneusta; family Urechidae; genus Urechis; species Urechis unicinctus. The sequence goes on along the minus strand of CM067350.1, from coordinate 58,871,197 downwards.
CTCTTATAGACGCTAAACACTCTTTGGTATGACAAAAGCTGCATATGCAGATTAATGTATCTTGTGGTAAATTCATCCATTACATATGTTGTCTACGCTGGTAGATACTTCAAGTTATATCATGTGCTTTGATCAAGCTTGCCCGAATATTAGAATATTCGTTCGATAAACGCGCGTATTCGAATATCCGAATATCGGTTGCACTATTCGAATATTCGATAGAAACAAGTTGCTAGCCAATTTCCGCCACAAACTCTCGTAATCAAATAACGTAAATTATCTTTTAACTCGTGTGCTTAATAATATAGGTGTATGATTTGTGAAGCTTACCCGGTGCTCCGTGTGCGGCGCTATGCAACATAAAAGGGACAGAGAGAGTGGTATCAGTTCAATACATCTACTGTGTTAACACGTAACCTCATATCATGGCTTCACAAATCGGACATAAGGTATCATTTTATTCTTGAAAAGAAGGCAAAGAAAGCTACGTGCAAGGCGGACATCACCCATGTACTATCGTCATGCTGCTACGTCGAATTCATTGAATCATTTCAAATCGAAACACGGTTATGTCGCGCCATCAAACCACACAACCGAGCAGAGTCAGACGTTTGCAAAGTTCGTTCGTCTGGATGTCAAAACGTGAAAACTTCAGTGACATTTGCTGAACTCTACCAAGGTATATTGACGACAAGTGTCCTTTCATAAGGAGCATTTTCAACTGCCTGAACTGATAAATGAAATCGTCTTAACCCTCAATCTGTTAGAATGCCGCATTTGCTGAGTAAATCATGCTTGACGATATATATATATATATATATATATATATATATATATATATATATATATATATATATATATATATATATATATATATATATATATATATATATATATATATATATATATATATATATATATATATATATATATATATATATATATATATATATATATATATATATATATATATATATATCATATCCCTTACAAGGCGTTGGCTAATCGTTTTTTGTCTAATCCGTTTTTTGTCTACAAGCGGTTCCTACGTTTGCATGCATTTTTTTAGGGATCTCATAATTGCGGTTGACAAAACAAGCGAGGGTTTCTTTGTCCCACTATCGCTTGTTCATACGTTAGTATAATTTGGAGTAACATAGGAATAGTTGATGGTGGCAAGGCATTAATTTGACGCGCAAGGTCTCTTATGATGACAAATACTTTCGTGGTAGCAAAACAAGCGAGGGTTAGCAAACTAGGCAAAGACAAAATTCCAGCTATTGTACCAAATATTACAAATGAAGAAAGTGGGGTGTCCATGCACTAACACTTAGTTCAATGTGATAAATAGTCGGGTATATCTCTGGATTCAACTTCCTAAATCTATCCACAACAACATAACATTCTGCCAAGCGTCCACTATATTCATCGATTATAAATGGCACTTG
>CM067350.1:58639749-58859749 GCA_034190875.2 Urechis unicinctus | reverse complement strand
AGTGGTCTGCGTCCAATGAGAACACATTGAATGTCATGGAATTATGGGGCGTCTCAAAAGTTCAAATTGACACCACAACAAGCGCTTTAATCGCTTAGCTGCACGATAGTATGTTTACGTAATAGTCAGTTAAAACAAACAGTTGTGTGTCTGCTTCTCTCGCCGACTGTGTGATTAACGGTGCCACTCAGCGTGAAACAACAAATCGGAGTGTTGTAGAATGTGTGCCTGGCTCATAAAAATCACTCGTCCGGATGGATAAGTTCTTCGGAACTTGTAGAACTAACAAATAAGAGACAACAACTCAAAAATACCCGAGAGTGACCGAGAGACACGGATTGTGATTGGAGCATCCCAAATCTGGGATGCCTGTCCAGTTCAAGACATTAAAGGTCTCCTAGACCTGAAGGCGAGACTATTGAATATCAGTAACATGTAAACAGCGCCCACAGCCATCAGGCTAGGGGACCTTGACTAACTTAAGTCCATTAAAATAGGAATCTTGACTACTCCAGTCTATTGATATATAGTGTTTAGCGGTACCAATTCATTGAATTTTAGTGCACGACTACTCCAAGTCCATTGAAATATGAACCTTGACTACTCAGGTATATCAATATATTGTGCATATATTGATATATGGTGTACAGCAACTCCGGGTTATTGAAATAATGTGCATGGCTACTCCAGTCCATTGAAATACGGAGAACTGCTACTCGAGCCCATTGAAATATGGTGTATGGCTGTTCATTATGGTGTATTGCTAATTCAGTCCTTTGTAATATTCACAACAACAACTTCGGTCCATTGAAATATATATTTACGCCTCGTTTTTTAATCACTTAAACTACATCATAGATGCAGTGAATATTCATATATGCAATCACTTGAGGCGAATTAAGATTATTAATACCGGGCTGAGCGCTGTCGTTTTGGGACACCCTACGAGCATTGACCCGTAAATTATATTAAATGTTTGGTGAAAAAAAAACCTGCTAAGCTTACATCGAAGATTGGTGCAGCGATTTCTGTTAACAACCCAGGTTAAACACAGCTGCAAAATAGAGCATCTGATAAATGCCACAATATTTGTAAACAGTCCATTCTTTTTTCAATAGTAAGGTATGTTTCTTCCAAGCTTCGGCGTAACATTAAGATGAAGAATATAGCTTTAAAGAAGTCAAGACCAGCGTTGTCTGTCACATGCATTACGAATCGATAGTTTAGGTGATGCCAAGATTAGGCCCTATGGCCAAGATTCCCTCACGCTTGGCATTTTACGATTATGATATGTCGGCCAGGGTACCCGCATCACTAATATTCAGGAAGCTTCATTGTGACTAAAGCTGTCAATATTGCCGGTCGTGAGTGATGCTACACATGCACCATGTTGGAGACTCATCTCCCAAGTACGATGGTTATGGGCGCATGTTTTGTAAAGAAAATTGTCGTTTGCCTTGACTACGTAGCCCGATGATCCCAATTTTAGCGATTATCATGCAATTGCACGGTGCACCTAGTGAACTGATTGACAGTCTTTGTGATTAGCCTCCGCCATTTTGACGCTTCACAAATCTCTTCCTGACACTACCCCATTGCCCAAATCTGAGACTAACCCATAAACGTCAAGGCATTTCAGTGTTGATGGTTATTATTATGAAACTTGTAATGCACAGTTGCAAATGGCTAATGCAGGGCTGCATATGTTTACAATTTTGCAGAAAGACAGACACGTAGATATAGCCAACGTTTACAAATATATCTATAATACAGACGCTTTCTTAAGATCAATGTTGCTCATATAACAAGATTCTGGAAATTGCACGCATAAAAGCCAACAGCTACTAGGGATCAGGGGCTGTGATTGTGACTGTAGTAATGCATAGTCCACCTGCAGTTAAAATGCAATATCTTCATTCCTGAAACCTTTAACCTGCATAGAGCGTATATACGTACGTACATAATACATACATACATACATACATACATACATACATACATACATACACATACATAGACATACATACATACATACATACATACATACATACATACATACATACATACATACATACATACATACATACATACATACATACATACATACATACATACATACATACATACATACATACATACATACGTACGTACGTACAGACATACATACATACATACATACATACATACATACATACATACACACATACATACATACATACATACATACATACATACATACATACACATACATACATACATACATACATACATACACACATACATACATAATACATACATACATACACACATAATTACATACATACATACACACACATACATACATACATACATACATACATACATACATACATACATACATACATACATACATACATACATACATACATACATACATACATACATACATACATACATACATACATACATACATACATACCTACATACATACTACATACATACATACATACATACATACATACATACATACATACATACATACATACATACATACATACATACATACATACATACATACATACATACATACATACATACATACATACATACATACATACATACATACTACCTACCTACCTACCTACCTACCTACCTACCTACCTACCTACCTACCTACCTACCTACCTACCTACCTACCTACCTACCTACCTACCTACCTACCTACCGACCTACCCTGCCTGCCTGACCAACTACCCACACGCCCTACCACCCACCCACCTACCTATCTACACACGTACTTACCTACCTACCTACATAATCTAAGCAAAGCATGATTTAGAAAGCATGCTGCAACAAGGGGCCACTTAGCGACAGCTCTATTGGCTAGAAAGAACGCTAGTAAAAGTCTTATCAAAGCTTACTCACTGTTTATAGCATACATGCATACATTACAGATAATTATGCTGGTAACTTATTGGACTGTATGACTAAAATAATACCTCATATTTTGCTAAAGCAAGCAAATATATTACTTGTCGGTAGCTGATATCACTTCTGTTACATTAGATTAATTATTTATTTTAGCCACGTGTTATTGTCGTTATGTGGTGAGTGCGTCAACAACATACTTGCGCTAGTATTTAACGCATTCTAATTGATAACAGCTAGCACTATTGAAACAACTACATGGATTCAGAATTCATTCGAATGTACAAGTTTCAGTTCTGTTTGGTAACAGATCATTTACTCAACTTGCATACTTGGATAGCGCATTAAACTGTGCAGCAATTATTGATGTGTAGGCCAACTCCATAGGTAACTCACAGAGTAATATTCACGGTTTGTCATGCATAGCAAAGGTAGCTTAAATGACTGTGACTCCATTTACACTCAAGCGCATTACGGTCATATTGCTGATGACGCATGTAAAATAATTCCCCAAGCATAAACGGAGTCACATTTACCGACATTCATTAGTTAAATTCCCTAAATTACACATATGCGTGAGTGCAGATATTTACCAACAGTTGACATAACATAGCTATTTGAATAATCAGCCAATTATTCGCACTAATAATTAGTAGTACTTACAATGCAAATATGAGATTTCTTTCGTCAAGCTATACAATTATTCCGTCATTTGTTTTCATAAGAAGCTAAGCATTATCGCCCTCTCAGGACACAATCAATCAAACAATCGTAGCTTGCTTAATGTAAGTACATCCTAGCAAGCGAAGCCGGTACCTGGCATTACACATATCATTATTCAAGCATACACATAAAGACAGTGTTGGTGATTATATCTTAATAGACCCAACGCGACATATTTCCTCCTCTAACTTTGTGATGTAAGAACAAAATATCGCTTTGCATCATTACTCCCGATTACCAAATTGTCCACCAAATAGCATCATGCACCTTTTGCATCTAATAGACAGTAAAGACGGGGTGAAATCCTGTGTTCTTGTTCACATGAGAGAAAATCACTGGGCACATGCTTCGTCAACTGAGGTAGTACCACGATAAACATAAGAAGGATATTCACAAGAACAAGGTCCATCGGTGAAGAATTTTAATGTTTCTGTTGTGCGATGGTAACATTGATTTTGCTTGATTGGTGGTCTTAAGCTATCACCGTGAATTCGGCGTCTTCGTTTACCGTGCTTAACCAATGCTCATTATTCTGAATCATCAGTTGCCATGGCAATTGTAAAGTTCAATCGCAATTATTCACTTTATGCGGTGTTACAGCATTCATGAAACAAGTTTAATATTTTCATTTAGTCAAGTATCGAACGGGATGTAGAAATGAAGGCCTATTTGATGCATGTTTGCTATCTCTATCAATCCCAGCGTTCGTTATTGATAAGCGGATCAAAGCATGGCCCGCCTTGTATAGCGATGACGGCTTTAAATCAAACCATTGTCAACGCAATCAATTTGAAGAAACGACTCACTTCGCAAAATTGTATGCACTGAAATAAACTAACAATTGCCAGATCATGGTAGATATGCAACTACAGAGATCCGAGGGAAACATGTTCGAAAACTAGGCTTATTACCTAGTCATCATACGCATAAAGCAATAACTCATGGCATGCGTGGCAGTGCTCCGAATTGATTAATGATCCTTCCGATCACTGTCTACCGTAAACCAAGTTAAGGAATATACAATCGTTCTTGTTCTTAGAAGTGATATGTGTGCTAATGAGTCACCATGAGCCGCGACATCGAAAACGTCTACTAGATGGCAATACCATCGTTAGCACCGGCCGTCTTGACCGCGCCACACCGCCTTAATCATATAGTTGCCGACTAAATTGGTGTAAATAACCCCACCCCGCACGAATAAGATACATAACCCGGTGGCAGCAATTCTAACGAATATATATAGCTCTAGACACCATACCAAAGGCAACACCTAATGGTACAGATGGGTTGTCATTGTGGGTCCTTGTTTGAACAGAGAGCAATCCTTGCCTTGACACCACCAACTGGCTTTTGATGCCTGTGTCTATTCCAATACTGTAAGCTTTTAAATAATGGCTTATACCAGTCTCGGCCTGTAAGCAATTGTGACGTATTTAACCAAGTGCTTTGCTGTATGTTTTTGTCGGAATGCTCAAGTTGTTTGCTGTATTTTAGGTGTAGTGCAAATCAAAACGAGGTGCTGCTATCGTCTCAGAAAAAGGCATCCTTCACGAATACAGTAATCCCAATAAGCATGCATAAAGTAGTGCAAAATACATAGTTGATAGTGTTTGTAAATATAAATCAACCGAGCATTTACACTGATAACAAGTGAATAGGTAAATTTCATATATCCGTCATGGCATTCCATTGTCAGTACCCGCTAGCCAAAATGAAAGACACCTGCACATGTGGAATGATTATCCTACGCACAAACTTACATGGGCATGAATATGATGAAAAACTAATCAAACTAAGATACTGTTTGATTGTTTTGATACATAAGGTTTATCCTCTCTGTCAATCATAGTTTGAACGGTGTCAATGATCGCATTCAAATAGACGTCTATATATAGCTTTTCTCTCTTGGGGGCGATTACTGACCGTTTACCGGATATTCTTCTTACATATGGAACGCAATTACAAATTCTGCGCCGGCGTTTGTCACAATGGTGAAGACTTACTTCCCTCTACATATTCAGTTTTCTAATAACCAGCAAATGCAATTCGAATCTCGGAAGATTGATGCTGAAAAATGGATCTTGTCGATGTACCTTAACGGCAGATAAGGTATTGTTTTGCAGAAACTGCTAATTCTAGTTATCTGCAGTGTTTATCCAATGTTGGCATGGGGGAACTAATAAAATACACAGAGATGGACATAACGCAAATAACATCGATGAACTCGTAGCTGCCATTGAGGAACAAGTACAGCACTGATACCTTCTGCACGATCACTGCATATCACCAGATTTGCAAACAAAACATTAAAATTGTTGGTATTGGATGCATTCATGGTCCTAGCGCCTGAGGCTCTTTATCTCTATCTCTCTTTCTCTGATGAGTTGGTGTATTAACTATTTAAAAAGATCTTTTATTTAATATGTGCAAATGCATTGTTCGTGTACACGTAATTAGTTATTTTCTCCGTAATAATGTTTGCTAATGCTGTGCAAAACTGGGCATTCACCAGTAGTGTCCTAATCATAATTTTCATTGACAGCGATTTGCCACGGCAAGCTGCAATATCCTGTCAACTTCAATTAGATATCTATTTGGTTTTTATAATGTATGCATCTGGCTCACTAAAACGGCAGTTATGGAAGATAGCTCTACTGTTGTAACGTTGAAATATTACTCTAAATGTTTTACGAAATCAAGTTAGGCAGTTGTTTTATCAATTAGGTATTTGATTTTGAACGGAACTGCAGTATGTAACAGCGCTGGCTGATGAAGCTGAGTGAATTTCGGTAAGCAACTACCCCGAGGTCCTATATAATACTCAACGCTTCCACCTGTATGCGTGCATATTTTATCTGGCATATATAAAGAGGTGATGAGGCTTACATTTGGTAATATTCTGATTGCTGTCATCGATTGTTTCGATCTCATCAAAATAACAACCATATGACCTCAAAATCTAGTAACTGCCCGAGAATGGTATGTCATTGTTTGTGTCAATCACTGGTACTAGGATTCTGAAGCAGAAATGAAAGACGATTTAATCTTATCTCTGGCGAACTTTCAAATTCACACATAAACTTTGCTTTAAGTTTACTCTTATATCCTAGAGCGGATCAATGACAAACAGTAACAGCTAATCGTGGTGTAATGCTGCGAAAACGACAGGGGCAGTCAATTTAACCATATGGCATCTTGCACTTGAGTAATGCGTCAAGGATTGAGATAGCCTTCCTATATAAAATAGCCAATTACTGTACAAAAAAGCATTCTCAAGAGTATTGAGTGGAAGAATTTTCCAGGAATAGTTTGAAGCTCGTACCAGCAAGCCATACGGATGGAAGAATTTGGTTTTACAGATAATATCTGGTTTTACAGATGGAAGCATTTGGTTCCTCCATAAGAATCGACTGCCAACTAATGACAGCATGGTGAGATCAGCAGGAACCAAGGCACAACATCGTCTATTGACGATCCAGAGGCAGCATTTTTTTCCCAGGGATGTTAATAATCAAATTGACAAAACAATAACCCACGATGGAATAAATTGAAAGTTAATAAAACGAGACTTTGAATGCTAAGATGTACTGCGAAGAGATTTGACCGGTAATTCGTTGATGAACAAGGTGAACAAAAAAGTTTTGTCTCTGAAACTAAAAACTGACACAATCAATTTAGTGAATAGGTTGTGCAACGTTCATTATGACTTATTACAATAACGTGCATTTAAAGACCATCATGCATCAGTAAATAAAGAGTGCAACTTCCGCAGCAGTCTCTCAACATAAACACGTCTGTTTTAATACAGGTTTCAACATCCTAGTAGCATTATGAGTTCATTTGATACAGCTGGGTTCCACTGTGACGTGCCATGCAGACTGTATACACGCACGCTTGATGGCGCCAAAACGTCCACGGACATCAAATTCCCACACTTCAACTGTTTCGCATTGGCTAAGCGCGGCAGAATACATGGTAATTAGGCATGAGGTTGTCATTCAAGTTGGATGGGGTCGTAGTGAATGCACAAGAACACGTATGATTACTTAATTACAAAATCTGTGTTAGTCGATAAAGATGGTTCAGATATCAGTATACTACGTATGGGGAGGGATACTGAACGACAATAAATCAAATCATATTCTCGGTTTTAGTGGAATAATTTATCCAAACAATATGATATCCAAACAAAATGATTTAAATGTGAATAGACGCATACAGATCGGTCCCTAATAAAGGGTGACTTACTCTATTGAATTTTGTATTGATAATGACCAGCATTTAGCTGATATAAAAGCTGATAGATGTACGCTGAAATGTGCAGAGGGGGCGTCGTCGAGCGCTTTTGGCGTCCTTGAATGATTAACCTGCTCTACAGAACGTGGTATAATGACAGTTTGCTTAAAGTCACTGGCTGAACACTGGCGTTTCGTTAGACATCTAAGTTAGTACCAGGGTGGCGTCATATAAAACTCCGGGAGGCATGATTTGCTGATCATTAGGTTTCGATTTACCGCTTCAGTATGATTATAGAGCACAGCAATGGTCGCTCTCCGACCCAAAATGATAATAAGACACTAGATAAGCTGTGTTTTCTGCCAGTGCCATGATGGATGCCTTTGTCCAAAATGGTAATGCGTCAATCAAATTGACAGCAACGGAAATGGGGTTCTCTCAGATAAATCATATCCAGCAGGTCTCGATTTTTAATCCGTCCGATGGTGAATGCGCTCAAATATTTTGGCTATTTGGCGGGTTATTTGAAAAAAAATCTTGTTATATTTTCGTTTGTATTTAGAACCTGTGCGCAAATATAAGTGGTATCGTAAATCATTGTCTGCAAGTGTTTCTCCGCCATCTATTCAATAATAGCACCCATGATTAAGACTATGTACAAACGGAAACGTTCCAGGTTTTTTTGCGGGTAGAAAAAAAACTCGCGAGCACACAGTTTGCGATCCATTAATATTCACGTAAACATTGCAACGAGAACATTGGGTGAAAACGATGTAATTCATATGCCACACCTACATGTATTGGTATAGACACAGACATAACCACCGTACACTCCAAAACTGTAGAAGAAGAAAGAGCGACGGGGCGGTGACGTCATCGTTTTCAAAAAAAAAACTGTTTGCCAGTCCACATGGATTTTTCCACTCTGCAACCCGTTCTCAAACAATATCGTTTCAGGCCATACAAAACGCCGTTGCCATTTGGATGAGAAACCAAAACGATTCGACCTGAAAACGTTCCCGTGTGTACAGATTCTAAATCTAATGTGGTGACATATGATTTGGGTGTTGAATTAGGTAAATGATGTTATTTGTCGTGGAGCGATGCAAAATCAGTGTAGGACTAACATCGGCGATACCCGCTGGGAGAAATGCCTTGGTAAGTTTATGGGATTAACATTTTCGATAAATACTGGTGTAGCCTGATCATAATGGGAAGAGAGCTCCAAACCCCCTCTTCACCTCCATCCCCCTACCTCGAAGCGCGCGCAGTACAGATACTGGGTCATTGAACAGGAACAGTCTAATTAAAGCGGGTCTATGAAAGAACGCTTTTATCTTTTAAACTATTATCATAACACTCGGTTCGCAACCTGATCAATGCAGTTGAACTGATGGACCATAACCATCCTCATCCATCATCGTTGCAACACAATCTCGAGGATGAAACCAACACATTTTATTGATGAAACACTGCAAATGTACTAATTAAGGTTTGATATACTTTGTAGACTTGCCGATATATAGTTATATATATACACAAACATACAGACACACCAGTATATATATATATGTATATATATATATATATATATATATATATATATATATATATATATATATATATATATATATATATATATATATATATATATATATATATATATATATATATATATATATATATATATATATATATATATATATATATATATATATATATATATATATATTATGAACATTATGATTGACGCTCACAGATGGTGAACAACTATTGTAGTGAGAATCATAAACATCGTGATAATTCTTAAATACAATGACTGCTGTGTATTGCAGATTGCCGGCCATTAAATAGAAGAAATATACAGTAGCGCACCTCTACAACGCTCATGGACACTGAAATGTTTGTTGCTTGCTGTAATGCAATACATAGTGGCCTTGCTCTTAGTAAGCAATCATTGCAATAAGTCTTCTCAATTGGTATAGAGTTAAATTTTTGTGTGTGTTACGACCCAAGTATTCTATGCTGCTTGTTTTCATTTGAGTAAGTTGGTTTTGCTGCATTTTTTAAATGGAATCTAGGCGGCTTCTCTCTAGGCTGAACATCATAGCAATTAATTGCAATCTGTCAATTGCTCTGTACAATTAATTGACGATTCTAGTTGTGCGCCAATTGTTGTGATCTTTTATCATTCTTAATGTAGAGGTAATGTATGAGAGAGCAACTTAGCATATGCGGTGCGACATGCTAGCACACTTATAACTTTTCAACAAGATTACCTGATGTATGCCCCGCAGGTAATATACATAGTTTCCTCTGTTACGTGGAAAAAATGTCAAGATCAGAGGTGCAGAAATGAGAAGCATGTCATTCAGCACAGGCAATAGTCATTTGTCGTTGTAAGAAGGAGAGCTTTACTTAGTAGCTGAGTGGTTATCATATGGCGGAAATCAATCCGTCATTGCGTCAAAGTCTCACAGCAGAAAACTGCTGTGTTGGGTATGTCTTGTTGTGATTGACGATGCTGTTTTGTGAATCTCGAACGACTCGACATTAAATTCTATTACTAAGCATCCTCAAAGGCCGAATTACACAGCGCGTGAGGAAGGCCTCTATTCCGAGGCCAACATCAAGTGTAACGCTTCCCTGCACTTATACAGCAACCCACCACTCGCATAAGTAGGGGCGGCTGTCATGTCATACTTTACCACAAGCAACAGACGTTTTCTTTCCCTGTTCAGAACGTGTCACGAAGACTCATTACTGTCGTCTTAAAAAAAATTGTACTGACACGAGTTTAGACACTCGTCACTCAGATGAGAAATAGTCACGATTTTATGTTTCTTGCAGCAGAATAATGACCTTAACAAATCAGCCACTCTGAGCGTCCATCAAATTGGCTTGTGTTCGGTTTTACACGCATCATTATTTATGAGGGGGTGTTTCTGTGATAACAAAATAGCGCACATGAGTCATTACGCGTCTTGCATATTTTGCCTAGCTAATTCATGTCGATTCCAATTATGCCGTATGACACGAGTTTAGACACTCGTCACTCAGATGAGAAATAGTCACGATTTTATGTTTCTTGCAGCAGAATAATGACCTTAACAAATCAGCCACTCTGAGCGTCCATCAAATTGGCTTGTGTTCGGTTTCACACGCATCATTATTTATGAGGGGGTGTTTCTGTGATAACAAAATAGCGCACATGAGTCATGCATATTTTGCCTAGGTAATTTATGTCGATTCCAATTCCGTATGTCGCTCATAATAGCGCGGATATTTTGCTTGTCTGTCGGGTTTTTTTCGTTAGTTGTTGATAATTTGGACGAGTAGCGAGGCTTCGCGCTCAAATACTTCGAACCAAGTTTTAAACATTGACCATATTACTGGGTGCTGCACTATGTCATCCTCAACTTCTCGCTCAGGTAGGCCTTAAACTGTGCGTAGCGGGCGTCCACCACAATGCATCACGAACACTACAGATTTGAAATGTCCGGAATGATATACGCAATGAAGCTATCATTGAGAGTTGAATCATTGCCGAGGAGTTGAACGTGGAGTGTGATGTATATGTCAGTCAGGTGAGCTTCATTTAATGACCAGCTGCTCGGAAGGGATACCAATGTGATCAATGTGTGGTGATCGCACCATCCACTGACAATAATGAACCTTCGACAAATAGCAATTTCTACATTTACAGATAGGATGTTCTCTTAAAACTGCCATTACCGATAGCTATGAAATGAAATGACGTCGATGTACATTCCGCTGTTGTGTGCATTGTCAGCGAACGATATATCATTCCCAACATATATACCGATGCAAACTGTAACAGTGATCTTAGGCTTCATGTTGCTATTCCATTATGATAATAATGTGCAAATATCCACTGCTCCCGATCCAAGATGAAAATTGTTATTATTACAAGCAGATGACAGATAACCAGCATCATATGAAATTTTGTTAGTTGGTTGATAACGCCAAGATTCACATTTTTTAACAATAGCACACTACAGAAAGAGATTTAGAAATTGATAAATTACCACCTGCAAAACGATTATTGTATAGAGCAAACGCCATGTTTGATCACAGACAAAAAGTGATATACACTAGTATTATTTGTTTGTAGATCAAGATGATACGATAGAATAGAAGCACATATCGACGTTAATAATTCAAAACATTCGTCATCATTATCATCATCATCGTCGTCATCATCACCATCATCAATTCGTACTTGAGTTTCAAGGATGTTAAGCTCATAGACCTATAAATTCCCAAAATATGCTGCGCGTGTTGCGAGAATATTTCACCCCGTTATTGTTTCAAAAACAAAGCGTTTTGCTTGAAGATAAGGTATGTAAGTTTAGGTCCATCAAAATTTTAGTATCAACTCTGTCCCGTGTTATGCTTCATAAGATATCGTCGATAGCAACGAAGCATGTGATGTTTCAAATAATTGATATTTGCTATCGAACATTGCGATTTTTGTGTTTTTACATCAGCAAGCGAAGGTTCATATAACTCGGCCATATCTCGTATCCCTTGTCTTGGTAAATTGTGTAAGTTGACCATATACATCTCCAATTAATGCTAGTTTAATGCATTGACTAACTACCTTTATATTTTTTACGAATTACGCTTTCGTTTATGTGGTCGACTTTCTTCTCAAGTATTGTCACTTCATTTAGATATTGGCTTGTTATTTCGACAAACAGTGGTATAGGACGCTGACAAGAGCCATTTACACAGCAGCAGACAGGATTCACTCAATATGACTTAGTTCCTTGTTACACATTTGAAGCAGACAGAAAATCAGATGAGACTATCGAAGGCACGTGACCGTTTGCACAAAAATATGACTTTCATCTGTTACTACCTAATTTTAAATAACGTCCTAATACAACATTGTGCATTGCATTACAACGAGCATTGTCACGCCATTGTTAGGCTTATTGCAAACACTTACATGCTACCTTTCAATTGTGCTAATATTGATTTATGTGTTATTTAACATTACTGCCGTTACATCGTGCACACTGAGTGATTGAACTTTGCAGGATACATTTGGTCCGTAAAGTCGTCAACCTGATTGCAAACTGGATTGATGACAGCGGTGTATAAAAAAATATGGTGATTATTCGAATGACTATGGAATGTCAATGCTGTGTGAGATTGACATTCAAGTATGGTTTGTACCGTGTGGTTTATTAGATTGCCATTGGCTTCGAATAGTGCTTGCTTATGAATGACGTCACCTACATTGCACAGAGTGGCATGTCTCACGCATTATCATAAGTATGTATGGTCACAGCCCAACACATGTTAAACCCTAAGTCCTCTGTACCCTACCCCGCGACAACACACGTCATGGGTTCAGAATGATGCTCACTTTTGCTGTCGTCCTGCATCTGCGTTCATATACTAAAGATTCCCCATGGATATGGAAAATTTCAACATGGTTTAAATTAACCACGGATAAACCATCATGGCATTGAATTGTGTTATATGACAGACATGTAATTCGCCTGATTTGGTGTTCTCATAACGAAATAATGATAACTATCGAGTCATATTACATCTAGACAAGATTGGAAACGCATTATAGGTATGCTGTAGGTTCACTTACACACAATGATGACAACGTACACCACGCGCAGGCAACATCTCGATTCTGACACGAGCGTTAAGCAAAATAGTGCTAACAAGGTGAAGCAAGCCAGATGCTGTTTACATGTGTCCCTGATCCGAAACAGTATATAATCGCTCGTTTATTGAGAGAGTGGCAGCAGGTTATTCCTTGAGTACAAGCAACGGACATAGTGTATCCATGTCCAGGACATGTCGTGGATGCGCATTACTGTAGGCTTATGCTAGTCTGCGGCAGGCAATCTGCTATGGGCAAATACGCGGGGCTATACAATTGTCACAATGACGTAGAATAATCATGATATTTATGATTCCTGTTACAAAAGAAGCAAACTGAGCAATTTAGCCACTCTGAGTGCCTTTCGGAATGTCTAGCGTTAGGCTGTACACTCTTCAGAATGTATGAGGGATTGTCTTTGTGACATAGAAGGAGAGTAACTCGATACATATCTTGATGATGTTAACATATTGGTCACAATTTTATTTCAACATCCAGAATAGTGTTTGTCGTTCAGGGTATCAGAGCAATTGATGCTACATTTTCGGCTGTTTGGCATTTTCCGTTGAATTGATCGGGTGAGTGATCGGATGTTTGCAAAATTACTTTGCTCAAACACCTCGTGCGTTGTACGAATCTTGTGCAGCTGTTTTTTGGACCACCATAAATTATATGCCTGGTACAATGTACGCAACGAAGCTATGATTGATAGCTGTACGTATATATGTATCTGAGCTTCATCCAATGATTGGCTGCTTGTCGCGTTTGTGTCTAATTGAGGAATATAAATTCGTCTGATGTCACTATTACATCAACATATATGACAACATGTGTCTTTCTGGTAAACAAATAACTGTTCACAATATGCATGCCCAATGAAAGTTGGCCATTGATTGTATGAAGCAGCGACTGATATGCATTATTGTACAATCATATTATGGACTCTCTTCGCGAATTGGATATGATCCGTCATATCTGTGACACTTGGAATACGTCTCGGTTGTTGTGAAGTTACCTGCATCTCGGCATCGTGGTAATGGAAATGTATCTTAGCTATAATTGTTTGGTTGTAGCCAATGTATCACGTTTAATACATTGACAATTATCCTTACTGTGGTAGCCTGTTGCCGATATTAGTTTGTGCAACTGGCCCAAACAAACGTGCATTCTAGCCTTGGCAAATCCTTGTGAAATCTGTGAACTACCTACTGCACTACTTGATGCTATAGAAATGCAATGTGTTTTTTGTGTTATCTTACCTTACTTGGTTGTTTGTTATATATATCATTGTTATCACTACACCCTCTGAATTTTAAATTCTGTCTGTCGCGTAGCGTATCTAAATTATAATCTAAACGTATATAATATATTGTCATTTGATTGTTTTACATATGAAATATTCCGATTATTCCGTCTACATCACGAGATTGCGCATGATGCATGTGGTCCTGCCTAATATTTGTTACCATATTAGCATCATCATCATCATCATCATCATCATCATCATCATCATCATCATCATCATCATCATCATCGTCATCATCATCATAATCATCATCATCATCAACAACAATGACAACAGCTTCATAATCACCATTGTCATTGTCATAATAATAATAATTATCATTGTAATCATCATCATCAGCAGTAGCAGCAGCAGAAACATCATCACAATTGTTACAATCATTACTATCATAATCGTCTTCATCATGAATACCATTGTCATCGTAATAATTATCATTATTATGATGACAATCGCGATCACCATTATTATCATCAGCGCCAGCAGCAGCAAATCACTGACAATCTCCTCTAAATATTTATTATCTTTCGGTCGCGAAGTTGCACCCACACTTCTCAGGGATGAATTTGTCTTTTGTGTAGTAAAAACCTGTGGTCATCAAATGGAATGTTTGCAAAATGTGAGGGCGCGAGGGTTGACGTGTGATTATGTCATTGGACATTTATTCGATTCAAAAATGGTATTGTTGGTTTAACCTGAGGCTTAATATAGACTCCTTGCAAAGCAATGTTTCCGGATTACGTAACTTTTTAAAATTAACTTGAATTTCATTCAGCTACCAAATTGGCGTATAGACATCACTTTAAACAGCTTTTACACAATAAATAATACAATCTGTTTACGCCACGTTCGCATGCCTCCTTTGCCTCATTTCGCCTGACTGTGAAATATTTGTATCTGTGCATATGTCCTGATTTCACACCTCAAAATGGAATCCCTGAAATTACAATTCATTTATTGATATTTTAATGGCAATTTCTAGTAAAGCAATAGGTAAATTGGAATAATTAGTCGACAGCCATTTTACTGTTTTAAAAGAGGACAAGGCCTGATACTGTATAAGCTTGCTGCAAATATGCAAAGGAATTATGAATAGTGACAACCAATACCACCACAAATATATATGGTGTGCAACATCTCAATTCGTACATTACAATTTAAAAGACTAGAATCTCCACATTTGCTCGGTGCAAAAGTTGACAGCAGCTATTTGAACGAGACGTCCTCAAGGTAAATACACTCATTGCCTTAACAGAGTTTACTTATCGCATGAATGCGTAATTTTACTTTCCTCTCCTGGTCGTGATACAGCAGCGTTTTACTATGGACAAAACTTATCTATAGAGCAAAATCAGGCATCTCAAGTAACCGGTACATGTAGACACTCCTTCTGGCGGGTTGATGGCGACTCATCCTCTATGGTTAAATTTTAGAAATAAAAGAGCAAGTTGAATCTCCGAGCGTCAAGCGGACACATAAATCCTTACATTGATGAGTGGGTAGTAACTGTCAAGCGTTGATAGAATGACATGGAATACTTACATTGATGAATGGCTATTAACTGTCAAGCGTTGATTGAATGACATGGGAGACAAATGCCAAAACAGCACATTTCATACATGCACTGTAAACTGCAAATTGGGCAGCATTGTTATAAACAAATAAGACGCGGGGTGTGTGGGGGCTTAGCAAACACTCTGTGCTACAACGAACGACAAGGAATGTATCATATCCATCGATTCGACCACATAAACCACTTAATCAAGGTGTTTACGTAAAACATTAATGGCAAGTGCTGTAATAGGTGCAATAGGTATTCAAGGCAGTAGGTATTTAAGGTGTCAATGATCAAAAGGGATTACTGCAACGATGTAGAAACTGGTCAATTTATGCACTACATCTAGTTACGACTAGTTAGATGAATATGAATGGACAAACTTATCACTAGACCCCTGATACCGATGATATGCTTCGAAAGCCGTGATTATCCAAGCGTTTCTATTCGTAGCAGTTTAACCACCACAGCGTACAGCATCCTTGCATAGCTCCCTTGAGTGCAATAAAATGCTAGTTTTGCGTAGTAACCGCAATTCAGCGAGCAAGACGCACTCACTGGTGAATCTAGCTTTAAGAAACTATGCCAACGACACGATCTATGATGGTTAATGTACTCGATAATACAGCTCGCTATGGCAATTCGCTGTCAGTGGAAATGGTGATTAAGATGCTGCTGGTGAATGCCCAGTTTTTGCACACCATTAGCGATCATTACAGGTGAGCTTGAAGTCGAATTGTATGATACTGCGGAGAACTATGTTCATAAATAATTCATTACGTGTGCAGGAACAATGCATCTCCTTCTGCTAAATCAAGGGGAAACCATTGTTCAATGTGCATATTTCGTAAAAAAATGTTGCCGCGATAACCTATTACATATTTACGAGCACACAGCAAGTTTGCGGTGATGACAATCTTCCATTACGTAAAAATATTTTGTCACTTGGTATAAGGTTATCTAGTATCGATCTCTGCTCTGTTTAGGACCGTATAAATTGTTTTACACAAACATTTTCCGATATGTAAAAACTGTTACATTAAAGAATCTTTGAGGTTTTTAAGAAATTAAATGTGATTTGTTGTGCAACTTTGACATCTGATTAACATTCAAGCTACTGTTCTCACGCTACATGGGATGAAATAGCAAGATTATTGCTTTTCGAGGAAATGATATGTAACCAGACCTGAATGATATGTACCCGGTCCACAGGTAAACTTAATCATTAGGCTATCCGTAATCTTCAACTGCGGTGATCAAGGAATGCTAACTCGAACGCTTATTACCTTCCCGTGTAGCAGGACTTACCTAGGCCAAGTGTCATCACCGAGTTGGGTAATTTTTTAATAAGCCACTCTTCATGCATTTCGTGAGTGGACAATATCTCTATCCTCCGTAAAAGAACGTAAAGCAACAAAGATTGCTGGTTTAAACATCTGATCAGATAAAAGTGGGAATGAGGACATTGTACCTCCTGATGATGCAGATGGTTACACGGCGGCAGAGGCAGCGGCGACGACGACGGCCATGCTGCTTCTGCTGCTGCTGCAGCTGCTGCTGATGATGATCATGGTGATGATCGTGATCATGATGATGGTGATGATATTGAAGTTGATATTGGTTATTGTCATTACCCAATAAGAATATGCTTCGAGAGGGTAATTAACTAAATGACATTTAGTTATCCAGTTATGCATACAATATTACTTAAGTTCTCTTGAATGAAAAAGCTGATCGTTCTATATAAGGACAATAGTTAGGTCTAAGAATATGATCCCGGAAGAATAAGAAACGCCCACAAGCCAACCAAATAGGTTCCTCCGCGAATACCAAGTGTCGCGTCATGGCAGTTTGGTGGAATGACACATCGCAAGAATCAGGGTACTACATTGTCGATTGCAAACCCTGAAGAAGCAACTATCGCATGGGGACAGAAATGATCAATTTGACAAAAGAAAAGAAACACCAACTATTGAATGCACCGAATGCTAACAATACTTGACTTAGAATGCTTGGTAGAATTGAGAAGGGATTAGGTTGTTGGACAAAGAGGATAACCCCTAATAGTTTTGTCTCTGAAAAGTAAAAAATATTAAAGAATGTTAGTCAATGCATTGCTAAGCCCGAGTGCTTATTTAATATAGCTAGGGCGCTACTGCGACATTCTGATCATACAACCGCAGGCTTGATATCGCCGAGAAGTCTATGGAAATCAAATACTTGCACAGTAATTGTTTTGCTATTGCTCAGCTCGGCTAAACAGACACCTTAGGTCCAGTTGGATTCAGTTAATTTTGCTGGAGTGATAACAAATGCACAAGTACATATATCATAACTTACTTATCATATCTCAGTCGGGCGATAAAGATGCTTAAAATGTCAGCGCAATACTGTTGCTGTGGGGCCGTGCTGCAATTCATTATTTCTCTTGTAGTGAAATAATTTGTCATGGGTTCCGAATTGCGCTGTCTTATATAGAATGGTCGGGCATGCAAGACCCTATCTTCTTACAAATAAATAGATAGTATAGCACTACTATCGTGTCACGTTTTGAAGCTATACATCCATCTGCACGAACACTTTATATATGTGGTTCAGCCGAGCTACCTACGTGCGCGCAGGGTTTGTGCGAACGAAACGCTTTCTGATTCTGTAAATGATTTGTCAGTAATGGGGGTGTGGTAAGGAATTGAAAGTTAGACGTCCTTGTTCCAGCTTTGTTCAACAAACTTTGGGAATGACCTTCAATGAAGTGCTTGCTTTATTTATTGGTGGATCTACAAACCCAATCCAATGCGTATGTTGCTTTATTACATCTGTCTCTCCGCTATTGGGTAGTTGATAGTATTCAGCGACAGACCATTGATAACATCCGCGTCAATTGTACCGAGTTGCAGACGAAACAAATGAGCAGATGCTTGGTTCTGGCAGGTCACATGGACAACCTTTCAGAAATATCCAGTAAGAGTGCGGTAAAAAAATACACATATGGGCGCTCGCAAAGATGGCATAACTAACTACTTTGTAGGGATTCATCATAAATATTGTGATAATTCTTCATCATGGTGCCAAGACTCGGGGCTACGCAAAGGCAGATTGCCAAACATAAAAAAGAAGAAGAATACAGTAGCGCACATTCACGACTAAATGTCAGTTGCCTGAGATAATGCAGGGACTTTGAGCTTAGAAAGCAAGCATTTGGGCGTACTATTTGATTTTAGCCCACGATACTCCAAGCCTCTCGTTTTGGCGTGTGCTCGGTGTATAACAGTTATATAGCATGTTTTAAATGGAAACTATGCGGCGTCATTTTAGGCTACATATTGTGGCAAAACAACGTAGCCATAGATCAATTGTAATCCAACGGGTCTCTGGTTGGTCTCGACGATGAATTAGCGTCGCGCTTACAAGCAGAGCGGTGTTGTGTGACGAACTTTAATTCACAGTTTTAACTCGGCGGTTAACCCAGATGATGTTTGTTTCTTGCAAAGATATATATCAACCGTCGTATTACAAAACAGTAAATGATGAACAGCAAAATCGAATGAGCCTGTACTGAAACATCTTGTTTGAACGGTGCTGATAGAAATAATTTCTATGATTACATTACCGTTACCGCTCATTATTATGACGATGTTCCTGTTGGATCCTCATTACCAGCAGCAGTAGCATCATTCTACGGAAGTACGAATCGGCCAATATGCTTCGAATAGAAACTGTACATGTTTCTTGTTGGACACATTACAGGCTACATAGCGAGCGAAAACCGTTATCCTTGAAAATTCCCAAGTCTATCAATCAAACCAAATCAATGCCAATCGCAAGCCATATAACTTAACATAGACGACTAAAGATTATATCTGTCGCAATAAGTAGGCATTCATCACTGGTCTTGCTTGGGCTGGTGTATATCAATGTACATACCTATCAGTTTGCAAAGCTGCCTAAGAGCTCAGAGTGCCGCTGGTATTTTCATGTATTCCGTGTTATTCTGCCGTGAGTGGAAGGAATATGGGAGTGCGATGGGGTGAAGCATTTACTGATTTTGTTACTGGATTATCAAGGATGTAATTAGGAGATTCAGTTAGACGTACACGTTCTACTTCCGCGCCTATATGAGAAGCATTTGTTGCCATTAGTTGCGCATTGCGCCATAACAACTCGACAGCTTTCGCCATGATGAATCTAGTTATTGCAAAAAGAGCGTGATTGCACTTGTCAGACGGGCAGTAGGTAATCGGATCATGATGCTAGGCGGATCACGTTGTCAAAGCTGGATATCATATCGTGTCTACCCAGACTGAATAACCAACATTATATCTTTATCTGTCAAGCTCGTGAAATACATGTACTTTTGAGATCAACCGGCTTGGCTTGTTATCTGTTTGCAGTGCTACCAAAGGATACACTTACATTGACTAATATAATACTGGGTGTTATCCACATCTTACAGAGCGGTACTTTTTCCAAAAGGCAATGACTGGATCTTTGTTCTCTACAATTAATTGGCAATTCTCAATGCAAGCCAAGTACTATTGCCCCATGATCTTTCATCCTAATAGCGTTACACTCTGGGCTATGAAATACAATATACAATCGATCGCTGGTGGAAGTAACATTTGATCAAGTTACTACCGAGCTGCGACATGTTAGAGCGTCTAATATATTTCTACTAGATACAAATATTACAACTTATGTTACGCGTGTGATATACATAATCGTTTCATATTATGACACTTACATCAACACTTGATAGTAATGTTAACATTTCTCCATGGTAGAACGAATGTCAATATCATGGGTGATGAAGTGAGAAGCATGAAAAGCAGCACGGGGAATAGTCATTTGCTGACATAAGACCATGTACTTGGCAGTCTATTGTTTGTTTATTTTGAGAATTCCTGGATGAGCTGCTCGGCGGCTATCATCTTCAGGTAATTAATCAGCCATTGAGTCGAAACCTCACAGCAGTAAACGTCCGCAATGCGTATGCTTCACTGCGATTAATACTGGTTTGCGATTTAGGTTTGTCATTAATGACTCTACATCAGTTCTTTAATAAGAATACAAATGCGTCAAATAACATTTCAGGCAGGGAACACATATTTTTGAACGCAAACATCAAGCAGGCTAGTTGCTGCTTACATATTTCCTTTCTCCGAAACAGTATCTCATAACTCGCTGTTGACAACCATTTGAGACGTTTCTTTCCCTGTTTTGTTAACGCGTATTACTGTAAACTTATTCTAGTTTATGCAGGCAATTGGCGAAGACACGAGCTTGGGCACCGATCACTTTGATTAGGAATAATCGCGGTATTTATGATTGCTGTTACAAAGGAAGCAAACTAAGCTCTGAGTGCCGATCAGAATGCCTTGGGTGGAGTTGCACACTCATTAAAATGTATGAGCGATTATCTTCGTGACATAGAGGTAGCAAGCATGCGGTTCATGTGCGATTCAATACACATTTTGAGGATTCTGCCTGTGTTTTACATCGACTACCATCATTCTGTGTGTCTTTTCGCGTATCATGGATATTGTGACTGACTATTTAGTGGGTTGTTGAGCATAAAGGGGTGAGTAATATGGTTCTCACCCAATTACTGTGATACAAGATGACAAGCCATGTATATATTACATTGCGCTTCACTAATCCGCTGTATGCAGCTGGCGTATTTAACAAATCTGGAGCATTTTTGATATTTCTGCTGTAAGGTATTGTTTAATATACGTCATCGTTATATAATGTCATCGTCTAGTGATGCATAACTGCCAAGAAGTTATATGGGGTTGTTAATACATGTATCAGTCAGGTGAGATTCGTTTGATTACGAGCTGCTTGGAAGAGTTTTCTCAAATTGGGGAATAGTATACCCTTTCAGACTTGTCCATGGTGTGGTTCCGTTCTATACTCAATCACGCTAGAATAAGGCAACACCAGCCATACGTAAAAGCCTATAACCTAGGTATGAGCATGAAATATAATCGGTGAAATTATTATTGACCCTAACCATGATCACAAATTTAAGTGAACATTTCGCCAATATTGCGCACAGGATATAACTTTGACTGATCGTTATTTGAATATGATGTATGAATGCTACCATTATGATTCAGTCTGGGACGAAATCATTTACCCTTTTGCGCTATCCGGCAGAAACTTACACCAAATAGTACAACATCGGGCTTATTGTTTGGTTCCAAGTGAGCAAGTTGTAATTATAGGAAGTTGCAAAGAAATTATGGCTGGTGTTTCAGCAAGTCAAAAGGAGGTTCCCTATTTGCGCACAATCTTACTGCACAAGCATACACCAATAGCGCGTATTGTGTACGTAATTTGCCTCAACCTACCGATGGATCGATTTGAATTGCTAGTGTCTCCAATACAACAGGCAAACAGCCCAAATATCCAAGCTCCCTTGCATTACAACCACATATTATTAACTAGTTGTGCGATTTTCGTGGGTTTCTGCTATCTTTTGTCTGACGCATAATTTATGCATTGCTAATAATTCATTTGGAAAAACGTTGATATTTGAGGCTCGTTGTTTTATTGCATAGCGGCCAAATGCCTGCCTGATGCACATTTAAGAACTTATGTTATGACTGTTAAACATGTCCTACTTTACTACATTCGGCTGGATCTTTTATATATAGGAAAGCTATTGGTTCAAGTTTCTTCATCATATTTATTCCGTTTCTTTGCGATGTGACATAATTGTATAAAACAGCCAAGCATAATATGGTATATCATTTATTGTAACTCTCGTACTTCTTGCTTATAAAAGTTCTTTCAACAACAAACGCCGGTTGTGAAAATTAGCTTTTGTATATGCCTTGCCATTGTATATTGTTCTTTTATGTAACCAAATACATTTCCAGTTTGTACTTTTGTTCTCTGGTACAGTAGCTGTAACACAGAAAATCTCGAATATTATCTCAGCCAATATTTCACTTACATTGGATAGCCAATTCACTATTACAAGTGGTAGAAAATCTTTGAAACTTGCATTCTTACAAATTTCGATTGCGGTCAAATGCTAAACAATTCCTGCTCTTGTTTAGTCCCTGTATTTATAATTAAGCATGTTATTTTGTTGAACATTAGGGTAGGACGCTTACACACGCCATTGAAACTACACAATATAGGATTCATATAATGTGGCTTTGCTTTGCTGTAGAACCTTCATCATCCGTATACGTTTTTGAAGCGGAATAAATATTTGCTAACAAATGAAGTAGCAGGCAGAAATACTAGCATATTAAATTTCAGAAGCATGATATTAACGCAGACACTCCGATGCAATATCGTGCATTGCGTAACACAGCATTCGCACGAGATATAAGTATTGCTGCCATTGCAGAGCTTATAACAGAAACTTGCATGCGACCTTCGAATTATGCAAATAACGAATGACGTTTGTCTTAACATTACAACTGATATATATTTTAAATACGCGTGTAGATGCATCAGGTAATTTCCAAATACATGCCATTGGTGCTGGAAGTTGTCGACCTGATTGCAGCAGTAACTGTGGCATGGAAATACAACCCGCCAGGCGTGTTATTAACATATCACGCAGGTGCGTGGTCATTGAATTGCATAGTTATCCAAGCGAAGCAACAGATCAAGCGCAACTAATCGACTGGGCCTCGCTCACTTTGATATGACACCGCACCAGGTTACCTTTCAGTATCTAGGAATGTTAGCCATACAAAGCTAATTCATCATTTTATGCAATAAACACTTTGTAGTTACCACGGCAGAACTAGTCCGCCATTTCGTGAAACCAAACAGTCGGCAAACTTTCAAAAGGGACCATTTTTGAAATAGTACTGGTAACAAATTTACCAATAACACATACTGCTTTAGGATAATCATCTCAGCGATTGTTATTGATGAAGCAATTATAGTAAGCTGATAATGTTAAGTCAGCAGGTCTTGTGCCGCAATGGGTGCGTTGTGCTCTTCTTGCTTATATCATCACGGCCTAAATTGCAGTGGCAAGTAGAACTCCGATGTTGGGCATTTCAGTCTTTTTCTAGCATTTCCGTTATCAAAAATCCCTTTATTCAGCACTATGATTTATAAGTCTTCTTGATCCTGCTGATTGAGACTGCTTATGCTGATTAATTCCAAAACATAATTATTAAATGGAAAGTAAGACTTCATCATCTCGTTGGAATGGAGTAACTCTTCAATAGTCCTTGACTTCATACAGGTGATTGCTTTGTATGAAGAAGCAGTATTCGTAGCAAAGCTGTGTTATAGCGTACTCAGGAGAGTAATCAAATGAAGCAGTTTGTATTCAAGCGATTAATGGGGCCCTTTTAAGGAATGTTTGACCACGAGGATATTCTTAATGTGTACTTACAAATGACGCTATTGCTATCTCAATTGCTTATGTGAATGAATGAGAATCAAGTATATACTGAAATTTTGCAGAGATTACTGCAAATGCACTGTTATAGTTACCGTATTGCTTTGTTTACATTCATATATTCGACGGCCCGGTCACAAACAATGTCCACCTAATATGCAACATGGCAAAACGATTTGACGATATGAATGTAAGTAGACAATTTTAAATTGTTACATATGCTTATGATTCCAGATAATCAAGTCTTTCAAAATGCAATATCCACTAGTAACGCAAACCGGTAAGACAATACAATTTAGAGTTGGATATTAACCACTATTAAACTGATGTGCCGTATTTAAGATAAAGAGTTTTGGCACTGTAGTTTACCCTGCCAAAAAGGATTTACTCCATTTTCGTGAACATTGAATGGACCAAACGTGGCGCCCAGTAATGATTAATTATTTCCGAGCAGTAACTTTACCTACATGTGTTTTAACTGAGTGTAGGCATTTAATTAATTGCATAACCAGCAGCACCTGATATGTCATTGTCCTTTTCTGGGTAGCTAGTGAATACTTTTGCTTTATCACGGGAGATAATCTGCAAATTGCACATGCTAATATGACTTCTGATACAATACAAAAGGAACGATCATGATTACCTATACGGGGTAGATATAAGTATCCGTTCAACCAGAATATCTTGAGTTTGGTGACACACTGATTGGACGTTGATGAGAGATGGTAGGCATGGCAAGCCAGGAGAAATCATCTAGATGTAGGTGTAGTTGGTACCTGGAGGCTGTGTTAAATGTTTATTCATTTTGCCAACAACATCTAGGCTATATTGTCTCTACGACATTTGCTAGTCTACCGGCTTACGTCAATAGCGTTCACACCAGATTACTTTGAAACGAACTTCAAGAGCGTGTGTAGCATTATAAGGCGCCCATACATAATAAACTATCCGCCTTTGCGCATCAGACATCTATTACAACTTACCCAGTACGGTACAATATGTGCAATGAGGTTTGTTTCTGTTAAATCCGGACGCCGATGAACGACAGATGTGACCAACATTCTGTTAAATCCGGACGCCGATGGACGACAGATGTGACCAACATTCAGAGCATATGTTGAGTAATGCTGGTAGGGACGGACAGGTGGGGGTACGGAGGAATTCATACATGTAATAGGGCATGAACTGCGTTATGATGTTTCCGGGCATACTACTCTTTGTAATGAAGGATAGACAATTGACAAGTGATGACTATTCAAAGTTTGTGTTTATCACACGATATTTGTCACACATTTGATTACGATATTTGTCACACAGGTGAAACATACCGTTCAAATTCATTTGAGCAGCTTTTTTTAATATAGCCCTGTTGTCTACAGTCTATATAGCTTATCTTTTGAAGAAGTGTCTATCTGTAAATACAAGCAGTACTGGGGCATGGAAATCTAACTGATACATCCCCATATATCACTTATTACACAAACTAATCGCTGATATTAAGATTAAAACTGATGGTAATGGAAACGAAATATCGCAAGAGTAATATGTAACACAGCCTCTTTTCTACGCTGGCTTTACCATATATTTAACGCATCGCACCATGCAGTTTGCATATGCAGCTGTAAAACTACCGGTTTAATTGGATATCCCGACATTTGGCGGTGGCAGTTGAACAGACTGACTGACCACAATCGTAGTCATTCGCTTCAACTGATTACAAGAAGCAATAGAGCATGGAGAACCAGCAGTATATTTCCATAGCTGTTGTTGTATTTTCGTCTAATGACGTCGCTGTCGTCCACCTTGTGATTTATTCTTTGACACGTCCATAAGTCAGGTAATCACGAGAAGAGAAGTCCAGGGTCCCATGCTTCTGAGATGTGGACTAATCACTACATAAATAATTGAGTTCTAACCATGACAAAGCAAGTGAACCGAGGAAAACATACTGACAATGACGCAATGGGCGCTGTGGATACTGGTGCATTCACGTTCTTTCCTAAAAACATCAGTAAATCATGTTACATTACCTCCCTCCCCATCAGCCTCGTTCAGGGTGAGGATATCATGCGCACCCGTTGACACACAGGGGTTTATCCACTTCCATTTTTAAAATGCAACCCCTCACTGTAACCGATTATTGCCCAGGATATTCGGATAAGTATATTTAATCGGTTACTAGATTAAACCTAATACATATTTCGAAAAGTTCAATTATTATATTAAGAGAAGTCCCAACACAGGCATTAGGTGAATTAGAATGGAGGTTCTGCAATACAGTGTGTCGGTTTCAGCCACGAGATTATGTGGCAATGACGATGGATAGAGTTGATTATAATCCATAAGTGCAACTTCACAGATAAGCGTGGCGTAATGAGAGAAGTCCGACAATGGTTGGAAACGTTTAAGCCTTATTCAATGGATCTGTTTTCCTTAATTTCATAACTTTTCCACTCAAGTATTGGCTTCAATGTTCATTTGACCACTATGCGCCATCAAACTTGTGGCTGAATAGTCTGTTGCAGCACGTCACAGTGGAGCCTAGCTTGGCATACAATGCTACCTGTAATTTGCAACCTATTGACTAACTTGATTTAATGTAATTTTCTGCTCAGCGACAAACTATTTGTAGCTATCGTTTTTCCTTACAATCCAGTCGAATCTATTATCAATGCTACCTAGCATCAAAAGTCCTTTGTTAACTTTAGGTGTAGCTTTTCTCCTTTTGTCATATTAATCATTTATTTCCCTGGGGGAAAGGTGCTCTGCAGTCATTTCAATGGACAATGTTGTGCTTTGATTCTTCCTCATGTTTTATCTTATTATACTTCAATTGCTTCTTATGCGCATCAGAACTGATTGCTACCATCTGTTTATCACGGTATTATTCGTTAATATAATATTACTGAAAATGTGCTAATATGCATATAATGGTTATCTCGCATAGGATGAATAGCTTTGACGCATTACTATAATTGATTGCCCATGCCTTTCTCGCAGCATGTGTATTACAGTATTGATACCGTGTTTATTTATTACTTACGGTCAATATTTCACTGAACGATTGTAGTTCCTTGTATTTTCGAAAACGTGGTCGATGTATTAATTTGCAAGCCGATCACTTCGGAAAAGTAGTACTTGCCTGTAATCATCATGACAATTACCGATGGAATCAGTAAAAAAACATTGCTGGTTTGTTCCTTGTGTTTAAATGAAAGCAGATACGTTAAGCGGATGTTAGAAGAGATTATTTAGAATCAGATTAAGTTGAACTTCAGGTATCGCACGGGTGAGTAATTTATACACTAGTTATGACTAATTCTATGCCACTAGTATTTAAATCGAAGCGAACATCTGATAGTACTTGAGGTATGTTCGCATCATCATCATTATCAACATCATCATAATCATGATCATGATCATGAACATCGTCATCATCTTCATTATCATCATCATCACACTTAAATGAAATACTGTCGTTTGTTTGAATGACGCTGAAGAGAACACTTCATTCAATCAGTACGATTGCAATAACCATTTGAACCGATGCGCTCTAAGATTGAAAATCTGCGCCTCGTGATTTTATCTGAATTAACTATGCTGCCAAGCGTGAAACATATATGAACTTCAAATTGCGATACTGACGTTGTAAGTCATTATTTTATCCCTTAGGATGCCGTATTTATACCATATTTATATGTTTCTTACAGTCATGGCCATGTCACGACGACGACGACGACGACATTGATGATATTTGGAAGGAAGAAGTGCCGCTCTGTAAATATGGATAATATCCGGTATTATATTAGTCAATGTAAGTATATCCTTTGGAAGCACTGCAAACAGATAACACAGTCAAGCCGGTTGATCACAAAAGTACATGTGTTTCACGAGCTTAAGAGATAAAGATATAATGTTTGTTGTTTAATCCGGGTAGACACGATATGGTATCCAGCTCTGACAACGTGATCCGCCTAGCATCATGATCCGATTACGTAATGATCGTCTATCCAGTGAAATCATGCTGGCAGTAACTAGATTCAGCAGGTGGAACGCTGTCTTGTTGTAATGACAGAATGCGCAACTTTTGACAACAAATGCCTCTTATATAGAAGCGAACCTAGAACTAGTTCGCATAACTGAATATCCCAACTACATCCCTGATTATTTATAAACAAAACCAGTAAGTGTTTCAAGTTGCTTACGTTCAGATAGTACGTTGGAAATGCGACAAGAAAGACATTATTTTAAATACGTTGAGACTAGTGACAAATGTATGCCAATTGTAGAGCCAAGTAATGTAAGAGCACGAAACAAATAAGGCAGTACACTGTTATATTTATATCAGCAATATGATGCTTCTGAATGGACAATTGGAAGCCAATTTACTGCATTGGCTAGGAGAAAAAAGACGGTCACATTACAGCGGAGAATCAGTTGAGCACAAGCAGACATCGGCTGTAAGGGACATTAGCACGTTTGGTGGCCAGTTTGCGCATATCGCAGAACTATAGAGCTCATCCTTACCACCTCTTCGACGGGATGTACACATGATATCACCTTTCATGACTATTACTATATATCAGGTCAGGGCAGGCATACGTGGTGTTGCACATAACTTTGTGTCGCAATATTCCTTCACGGTTGAACAAAATACGTCATATGATTTGGAAATGTCATTCCTAACGTTTGAGTACATTTTTCAGCATTCCTGAAAAATGCCAATACTCTAGCAATCTAATATAACTTTCCAGACTCTTTCATACACTATAATGTGCGAGTTGATCATAGGCAAGGCTTTGACAGAAATGTGCATTTCATCCAGAGCAAAACATGTCCTTGATGCTTTGTGCAACATACATCAATAGCTGATAGTGATCAGTAACAGTTCTTTGTTAGCATGCAAGAGCAACAATCACAACATGGCAATGGATGTTTGCTCCTGGCATATAACATTGAGAGCGCTCTCATAAATATCCGATTAGTGTGATGCGAAGCACTGGATATTATGATAGGCGCTCACAAGGGTGGAGTAACTAATTAAGGTTCGTTTGTACCTGTTTGTTCGAGAGAATCATAAACATCGTGATAATTCCTCATCATGGTGACAGCAGCCAAAACTAGTGACTAGTTTCAATTGCAAATTGCATGCCATAACACAGACGAAGCATGCTGTAGCTCACCTTTTCAACACACATGGACATTAAAATGTCCGTTGCTTGTGGTAATGCAATCTATGGCGTCCTTCGCTCAGTAAGCCAGCTATGAGGTGTATACGCAGTGCAGGTAGCGATGCAGCCTTCTGCTTCAATATACTGCTAGTTGTTGGTTCTATCAACGTGTATTCTATAGTCTTTTTTATTGCCCAGAACAATTTGGTTTTCTTGTGGTTGCATTGGAGCCGCCTATACTGTGTTTTTCTTAGCCCATTACAATTGACTGGCAGAGAACGTCTGTACTAGGTACTTTTCAATTACGGCTGAAAATCCGTCTTCGCTATGAAGGCCAAAGTAGAACGATTCTGCTATTAAACATACAGCAATACCAAGCTTCACCTTGCAGATGATGAACAAATAAAAAAAGTCACCCCGTCAAATGCTTGCTGAGAGGGCGATAAAATAGCAAAATATGGTTTAAATATATGTTTGTAGCAATGTTAATATCTTATATATATATATATTTATATATATATATTTATATATATATATTATATATAAATATATATATATATATATATATATATATATATATATATATATATATATATATATATATATATATATATATATATATATATATATATATATATATATATATATATATATAGAGAGAGAGATCTCGCGAGAGAGAGAGAGAGCGAGAGAGAGAGAGAGAGAGAGAGAGAGAGAGAGAGAGAGAGAGAGAGAGAGAGAGAGAGTCAAAACAAAGTGACATATTTTATATCTCTATGCATGCAAATACGCGTAATACGCGACACACGCTTTGGCGTGATCAAATAATATTGATTAATTCAAAACATATAACCTTTGTTTTCATGTTTCAAGAGGGGTTGGCTTTTGCAGTGCTATTCACTATATTCATTTATTTGTATAATACAAGCAGCAGTTTATATTTTACTTAATGTGCAATTGTCTTTTAGCTCATTTATTTGTATTAAATAGGCATGTTGCCTGCGATCAATTATAATCTGAAAAATAATTAGAAGCAAAAATTATGCAAGTGCAGGAAAGGGAACATTTTACTTAATACACTGTAATATACGGTGCCCTTTATTGCATGGCAACAAAATGTGCGCTAAAGCGCCAGTTCGTTTGTACGAGTTATTTAGCGACTTTTTTGATCCCACTGATTAATGCGAATTGACTCTGAAACGGAGCAAGTTAAGTTTTCATTAGGCCACTCTACCGACACAATATATGGGCAAAAACAGTATTTTAGGCCAGACCAGTGCTACAAAATCGTTCCTCCGACATACTTAATCGCACAACTATCAGCACTCATGGGATGGTGAGGAGGAATCACGATCGTAATGCTTACTGCTTTCCCTTGAAATAGTTTTGATATGAATCGGCTTCAAGAATTGGCCACAGATTTAGATTCCAAAGAATAAAACGATCAGGTTGCAACATAGCATCTTAATTATGATGAATATTGGGAGAAAATTGTTTGCTATTATAATAACATTGTTGCGGCTGCTGAAGCTGCTTAGGATGATGATGAAAGTGATGATAATGATTGAGCGTATGATTTCCTACCCACAACGCAGGGTGAGCAGTGATTGTCATAAACGCGGAATCTTAATAAAATTTGCAGAACTATTCATCTAAGCAGAATCACAGTACAATCCACCTGAACGTTACAATGTAAACAATGGCTTATGATACTACCAAATAGGTAATATTAATGCACGAGTATTACTGACGTAAAACAAGGCAGAAATCCGACACTTGCATATTTTGTTTAGTGATGTGCCAACCGTTGACGATGCATTGAATACTTATTCAACTCTGTGGCTAAGAGAGCATAGTCTGTCTCTAATGTCACATCTAAGGGTGTACCAGAATTACTGACTAGCTCATTCTAATCCGCGTTAGAGTACGCATAAACTACATGGTTGCATTAATTGCAATGCAATGCTGATACTCACCGCCACTGTCTGTTGGTTTGGTCTGCATCAAATGATCGGCCAGCGTGGCGTCTCAACATAGCAAGCCAGGTCTAGATTAGTGATCATAAGCTTTTGATCTACTGCTACGCAAAAATATCTACAAAATCCAGCAATTATCTTACATGTTAATCAGACACATGCTAGGATGTATTTTGAGTCAGTGTCTCGATGCATGACTCTGTGTACGATACATCGCTGTAATTACGTTGGTGGTATTGCGAGTGAGATTCCCATGAATAATTTGTGTCCGACCAGTCTTGATTTGTTACGGTCAAGGCGCTTATATGACGTGTGTTAGTGAAGTGATTTGTTAAACATAGTTGTGCATTCCGGAGAAAGATATTGGGAGATATTCAACCTTATGTAATGGCACAAATGTAAAATATTGCACGATATCAATCAAAGAGACAGGAAGCATTATTTTTCTCAAATGATCAAACTGGCATCCTGAACAACGGTTTCTGTCCGAAATATACGTTTCCAAGTACTTCTTACACGCATTACTTAAGGCAGAAAGTATCGTTAATACTCTTGACAACATTAAGTATGATATTAGTTAATATTACATAGACAAGTTCGTTGATCTATAACACGACACGTTCATTTTAGGAAATGGATGCTTGCCTCTGGCATGTAACATGGATTACCTATAAAGAGCAATGACATATCGTGATGTAGCTGATTGTGAAAAAACCAGAGCTATAAGAGCTGTACAAGACGGATTGCGGTGCAGCCGACTTTTTCGTTATATGTTGGACTAGATCGAATGTGTGACCCATATGTCAAATGTACTAGAAACGTTTCATCACGGTACAGCTGTCCCACACAAAGACACAATTTTATAGCCTTTCGATAGACCTGGCCCCCTCTCGGTCTCATCATTGCTTCACCAAGGTGTAATATATGTACTCAAAGCAATGAATATTGCACAATTCTGCGAACTGCATATAAAGAGCCTTGAATATAACCACCTATTTGGGCATTTGCTCATTTGATAATAACGATGCATTATGTAAGACAAAAAGTGGCCAAATGGTACATTTAAAAGTCATCCAACTAGCGATTTGATTATATTAGGTAAAATAATGAATTAGACTGCAAGGACTAATTTGAGTGCACAGGGGCACTAAAACAACCAGCTTCATTAGTGGTACCCCCATTACTGTTCGTTGATGCATAAATAGGACATGAACTAGTGGTATCGTAATCCACCGTTTTGCAGGGACAGGTTTTCAAAGGTATATCAATGGGTGTATCTATCTCAATAAAATATGACGGCTACCTTAAACTAGCGTTTTATGCAACTCGAAGGAGCTATCAAAGTTAAATATAAAATAAAGTAGTTAACATGTCACTCATTACAATGCCGGGCTGATTACTGCGTTAATCGGTCAATGATATCGATGTATACATATTAGGCAACGCATGTTTAGATTCAAATTAATTTATATATGTTGCTGTGGTGTGTCAATTACGCAAATAGTGTGACACATTTCCACATCGAAAAGGTAAGACTTTCAGAGTATTGGGAACTAACTTAAGTAAAGCAATAACTTGGATTTCTCTAACGGTCATTTTTTTAAATTAGACATAAAATCAATTGGAGCGTTGGCAAACATACCCATTACACATAACTCTTCTGACTCTTCTAAATGTGCTTCGTTATTCATCTTGATTATTAACCCAAATATCGTAACGCGCGAATTGATTTACAGCGCTTGGATGGGGCGGTTGAAATCTAGGTAGACAATACTATATATATATACATGTACACAGCGGAGAAACGTTGATGTTTCATGACTTAACAGTTTCCAACGGTGTTAGGCGGGTGGCATTTGGTCAACAATATTATTTGTGATATATGCTAATGAATTGTCCATTGATTTGCAGAATTGTAGTTCTGGATATGTTATTGGCAATGTATGCCTAAACTATATTCTCGACGCTGCTGATCTTTGCCTTAGGCGTCGAAGTTTGCTTGATATTTGGTACTAACATAGTGTTGATACGAACATTATGATTGAACCGTCGAAATCTGTGGCGATGGTATTTTAGCCGGTTAGCTATAAGCTGTCATGCCCAAAGATGAATCTCTGCATAGAAAAAATTGTATATTCAAATTAAAAAATCCCCAAATATCTAAAAAATACAGTCAGCGGTGATTGCCGAGATTACGTAGATATCATGCGTCCAATGCGTTTGCAAGCTCACTCTTTTGGGCGTTTGGTCACTGCTCAATGCTTTTGAACACCAACACTCGGATGGCCTTCAATGATGTTCATCGCAGATTACGTGGGCATGAAATCTGTGATTGTGCAAGATCCATATTACTTATTTATCCTGATAGACTTTGAAACCCTGCGAAGAAATTGTACGCATAATTTTTATGATTCGAATTCTGAACCTACACAATACTCAGATTACAGCATTAAATGATTACATCAGGTGCGCCGAATTATCGAATGATACAATCACTGTAATTTGGGCCACGTGTTCGCTCAGGTTAATCGGAAGAATGTCTTTTTTCACAAAGCTTGAGCATACAGCGTTCTAAACAGAGCGTTGTGACTTGGTCATCAACCTCATCACTTATTTACTGCTTGCGCTATCGACAACAATTGCTTCAATTGCGCTAACTAAATGTAGGCTTCGTGGTACCCATGGCCCAAACTCGGCATCGTTAAATGCCCAGTGTGTGGCAAGCTGGTATAGCCACTATTCTTGTCCCCATTTAATGCAAACCATAAATGCAGCTTTAATTCTTCATCTGTGCGACAGCAAGCGCTGGTCGTGACTTCGAATGGCTACTTGGATTTTATAAAGGTGTAATGGCCGCGTCAAAAGGTTGCGATGCAGCGTGAAAGCCAACGACGTCACTGGTGGGTAAATGTGAGCACCTCAGCAGCTGAGACAATGGTATGAATGGCTACTTCCAACAAACGAGTTTGCTCCGCACAATCATCTGATGCAAATGACTAATATCATGTCATTACGGTTGGGCCGTGCAATATCGGACTGACAGCTTTCCTCAATAGCCACATGTAGAGGGTATACATGCTTCTTTCGTTATTGCTTTTCGGTGACTAAAAAACTACAAATGTGCATTTAGTCCTTGCAAAAGATGCTTTCAAGCGACGAGATCTTAATGAAATGCAATCGATAAAGTTCATCACAATCTATGCTTCGAATCACGGATTAATAATTGATGGATAGGTTTAGTCATCTCCGTTGTATTTGTATAACTGGCACAAATGCATGAATCCTCCCTTTCTCATGCATCCCTGCACAGGTTGAACTTCAAAGATGATCAGCACAACTATGTCCAACATCATTATGGCCGGCAGCAGCGGCGTCACTATTTTCAAATCAAGGTAAGATCAAATCAAAACTGTCTATTTCCCTTTCGTCTCATTGCAATGAGAGACTGTCATGGGTATTGATCACCCAGTAGTCTATCAATCCAACCAAATCAATCTAACCAAATACAAGTCATATACCTTGAAATTGACAATGTTGCCTACCACACAACGGCGAATACTGGCATTCACCGCTGTTTGTGTTTGTTGGTATTAAGGTAATATGTTCAAGGGTACTTTTTAAGTTTGGAAATCTTGCACAATTTCAGATCGCTAGCAGGTATGTTTATGTCACCGAGGGTCTGTATGCAGGTTATCAAACGGCACATATATTTTTACGTCCTCAGAAAGAACTACATGAAGTCTTATCAATAACAAAACATACGACAAGACATATAAATGATATATTGCCGCTTGAAGGTGACGTACCAACGATTGACCGACTTTGAATCAGAGCATGTTTGCTCATAGTGATATATGCACGCATGCCTTGTTCCTATATGCATTTGCATATGCTGTTGGAAGCATTACAGCCTCCTTTATGAATAACTAATCGTCATCTAAATATCGAAATTAGCAACGCTATCCACTGGTTTAATGTTACTCACTGTCCCAGAACACTCGATGGTATATGCTAAGAGTCAGTCATTACTGAATAATAATAAAACACGTGATAATCCTCCGCAGGATGACACCGAATCATCTCTCGATCAGTAGTTGTCTCCGTAAAGTAGTATTAGTACAAACCAAACCTCTATAAGCACTCTTAGAACAATGATAAACCGCAGTTCGTGAGCGAAAAGTGAGTGTAGCAAAATCATTGGCAGTTCACATCCTTGAATATAAATGAGTTAAAAACTTGTAAACATTATGCCGGGAATAATTACAATCTTAATTGATGACAGTGATGTTTCGTAGATTTAAAAGCCATAATAAACGCCTCAATTAGAATATAAAGTCACTATTGTTTACCAAAATCTAAGTTCAAGGCAGCGGATCATTGTTCAGGCTTTCGAGCGCTTTTTGACAACTAAGGACGTTGAAATAATCACATTTATCACAATACTTAAAACTGAAACTCTGAGTAATACTTTTGCAATCGATCAATGTGTCCTTTGGCGATTGTTATTTTGTTCTTGGTGTAAAAGAAAACAATTCATAACTGAAGGCATCCCTCAACAAAGTGGCGAGTTTAGTCACCATGCTGTCAGAGGTTAATCTTTATATCAATTTATCAAAGCAATATGGATGCCATTGTGAATATACTGGCAATTTCCGTTTCAGTGCAATTCTTGCAATGAGAGTAACTTTTGAAATGAGACTATGCCAATGACCACGAAAGGTTGATGCGTCCTACTGCAAAGAGGGTAGGCTTTGATTTCTTGTATTATGGACCATCGCATAACAAAGATTTTGATAGTTTTGAAATAATTCATGGAATAGAAACAAACATGAACTAACGGGACGTTATACTATCGCATATGTAACTGATGTCAACAGCACTAGGCACTCTAGATATTTGCCGTATGATGATAAATCGAGAATGCACAAGGGAACAAAGATTAAGCAAATCAATTAAACTCAATAATCGCGATCAACAAGGATGCATCTATTTTAGTATCATCCGTTCATAGCTGGATAATGACTGCATATTTCTATCGCGGCTCACATTCTATTCAATTGCAAAGCCATTTACCATGCGGTTGTAAGGCTAACTACCTTGGCTGGCTGTCTTCTACAAAGTTAAGGGCATGAGCTCATCGGGTGAAAGCATATTTTCGTGATAACAGATGACGTTTAGTTTGTGGTTAAACCGACTATGTTATCAAAATGTGCCACGATATCTTGTTCTTCCAAGTGGTATTCTAAGCTGAGAAAACATCGACGTGTAATTTTCCCATTTTGGGGCACACTGGTATCTCTAATCAACGACATGATCAAAAGAAAAACGCTGAAAGAGAGATAACTGAAACGTTGGTATCTATAGTAATACATTAAATATGCACATTGAAGGTCGTTCCCCAGGTTTGCGTGAAATCCCATTGTCATTGGATGAGTTAGATAAAGCACTAATTCAACACGCAACATCAATAACATCCAGGAGTACCGAAACATTCATTGAATATCTGACATTAGAAGAACATGCTTTAAA
This sequence comes from Urechis unicinctus, assembly GCA_034190875.2. Taxonomy (NCBI): domain Eukaryota; kingdom Metazoa; phylum Annelida; class Polychaeta; order Xenopneusta; family Urechidae; genus Urechis; species Urechis unicinctus. The sequence goes on along the minus strand of CM067350.1, from coordinate 58,822,313 downwards.
GCAAAGAAGTTCATAGCGGATCCCGCAACTCAGTTACTGTATAATGCACTGGCATCATGATGTTTTCGCGCACAAAGTTACCTAGCGCCTTTCCATATATAGCTTGTAAATGTTAAGCTTATATTGGATTTCTTGCCGGTCATCATTTGATGTTTCACGGCTTGATTTGATAGGATCGGAGGTGAGGTCTCCTGCCATGCATCTTAGATGGTGATGGAAGAAAGATCTCTGGCGCCTGGCAGGAATGATTTAGGGGTAAAGCTTAGTAGCCGAATACTTATACGGATGTAACCAGCATCATGAACTTGACAGAAAAGGAGAACGGGTGAGGGGTACGAAGAAATCAATATATGGAATAGCGGCATAAAATGTGTTGAGCTATGACCAGACAAACTGCTGATGATGTGAAGGGGATGCCATTTACCAGCAATGACTATGTAAAGCCAAGGATTATCTCTTGCATCACATGTATACTTGAAGACCACTCTCATCCATTAATGACATGCGTCAACGCAATGACTATTTCCCGTTAAGATAAACGGCACACATGCGACGCATCTGCGGTAATCTTTATTTTATCCAAGCATAATATCTATCAAGCTCATTAATCAATAACTTTACGAGGCGGTTCCCCTCTGACAATACAGATGGAAACTACCAGTGTGTTATTTGCCAATGTTTGAAAATCCTTTTGTAGCACTGCCTGCGCATCACACAACAAGGCTGGTGAATCACAACAATACATATCATTTGATCGACGTAGATAGATGCAACGAAAATACTTGTTATGTAAATAAAGTTGACCCAATGCGGCTTATTTCCAGCTCTGAAATCGTAATGTAGGACTTTACCAATCCCCATACGAACCAATCTTTATCAGAGGAACAAACAGATTGCTTGTACCTCATGAACTGTTATCTAACAAAGGAACACAAATACCGTTTTGTATTATGACTCGATTATCTATAGACCGACGGCCAAATACAATCATGCGCCGTTTGCTTCAATTATATTCAGCTGAAGTGGTTCCTAAGTGTTGCTGTGTCGGTCTGTGTATTAAATTGCACTCGCATCAATCCTACAACTACAACACGAAGGTTTATTCTTAACTCCCTGAAATAACGACACGTTGGTGTCAAAATCAACAAGAGGTTCTCGCACTCTCGCAATCGTTTACACACAAGGTAGCATCAATTAATGCATGCAAATATGGCAGATTAATGCCAACTCTATAGAACAGAACCAAGATAAGTATGTACATTTATACACACTAACCCAAGGATGAACTGTTAAGGATGCTAATACTTTCCATTGTGTACGGGCAATACCGTTCATTTTCAATCTCGAGTAATATTGTCAAATCGGTGTTGATTAGGCACGATGGATGAAATTGGCTAAAAGTTCTTTGTCATATCTTCAATCGTAACATATGCATGTAGTTTAGCGGACACAGTTAATCATGTTTCAGGTGATAGACAAGAGGAACGTATATTCAGCCCACAACTATGCAATACTTTTTTTCTGGCATGACATAAAAACTGTCAGGATTGGATTTGAAACATAAAGCAATGTCAACCTACTCCATGCACAGATAAACCCATTGACAAACAAGAACTACTCTGACGCCGCTAATATTAAGACAAATACGCCATACAAGGGACATATGGTATGTGCTGTTTACATCTTTCACTGTTCCAGAACTTTACCTTCCATAATCATTCCTTGCGCCGAGGGCCGTCATTCATTGCATTACCACAAACAACGGACGGTTGGCTACCTAATTACAGGCACTGTGCAACGGGTAATGTATTTTCTGTAATCATGAGGGCCCATTATCACGATGTCCATGACTTTTTTCCCAAAGAAGCAAACTAAAAGATTCCGCCACCCATGTGAATGTCAAGTGTTGGGTCGCCAACCCATCTGATATCAATGAGGGGCTATCTCTACAACATGCTAGAAGCAAACTAAAATACCTTTGTTTTGTTTGTGACTTGAAATTAAATGGTCATCCATGTTTTATTTCAAATGCCGTCAAATTGTTCGTCGCCCAGAAAGTCAAGATTAAAATTCTACCGAATGTTTGTGCTTTTAGTAATGTATTATACAAGGATTCGCAACACGCTTCATAGACTACAGCACTTCCAGATACGGCAATCATACATATTTAGCTATTTAGCTAGGTGCTCTGGAAACACATAACTGAGCTGCTAACAGCAATTTCAATGTACTGTGAGCGCTGTAAACGATGTCATGTGTAATGTGTAGAAATTAGCTATCATTCACAGTAAAATCATTGTGAAGGAGCTATATGAAGATAATTGCGTTTGATTGATTTGGATAAGCATCTTTGGATGATCAGCTGCTTGGCAACAGGATAATTGATAACTCATTTAATAGTACACCTAATGTCGTTCTCTTAATGTGGGGAATGACACTCTGACAATTGATGTGTCCAATTCTGGTGATTTGTGGCAGAGAATGAAGACCATCATTAGATTACAAGCAGACCACCACACTTGGTTTAGTATCTTACGATCAATACTCAGCGGATCTAATTAAATGATATATTTCTCGTCGCTCAACCTGGTAGGCCAGGCTCTCATTTGTCTGTGTATTAAATAATTAACACAGTAGAGCACAAATGTTTTTCTTTCAAGTAAATAAATACACACATCTTGTTGGCCTAACGTCTGCTTCAGATTGCTTGCATACCTATATACTGAGCCCCGTCAGTTAGCTATTATGTTTTGGACAATATTCATACATTTGGAACGATCAATATTATCAACATATGGTTTCTTTATGAGGCATTTTCTGCACTTGCGCGTGTAACATTGTTTAACATTGTATATAGCAGAGCTTACACAGAATGAATCGCATCCAACATTATTGAGATAACCCATGCTTTAATACGACTTTCAAGTGACATACAACCGTTAAATGATGATGTGCATTATATAGACCAATAGGTTACATACAAATAGTGTGTGACGATCCAATATTTTGAGGACTATTAACATAAAATATAATCCGAGAACTGCTTATGAATGGCATTTTGCATCAATTGAAACAGAAGATGCCCATTGTTGCACTGAATAGATTTTTATCATGATTAGCAGCAAACGAAGAGTTCATAGTGGCATTTAAAACTGACAAATACTGACACGCACAGCAGGCCGCAACACATAATCATATAATTGCAAGCACCAACAATCCATGCATCATCTAATACATTGACATGACGCATAAATATCCAATAATTGCACTGAGACTGTTAGCAGTCATGGCACATTAACAATGCCATAATGGTATAGTTTTGTGAGAAACGAGATCATTCTCAGCTCCGACCAAATAGTTCTGAAGGAAATAATTCACATAATTGCAATTATCTAATGGTAATTTGGCAATGACACTTCTTCGCCTCATCGTAAATGAGAATAGTACAATTCATTTCGGTAGGTTTTCTCTATTCTCTGATTAAGTTACTATCCTAACGCGTTTCCACAATAGTAGTTTATAAAGAACAGCTCTGGCAAGCACTCTCAATGGCGACACCTAACGATACAGATGCGCAAATATCGTATGTAAACACATAATTCATCGACGGAAACAACCTTATGCGAAAATAAACAGCTTATGGTTGGAGATTATCACAAATTAAAAAAAAAGCGCTGTAAAGCAAAGTGCGTTGATGTGGTCACCATTCAGTTCATAGGTGCAAAATCTATACCCTAAATGTGGGTCCTTGTTTGAGCAGAGAGCAATCATTGCCTCGACACCAAGCAACTGGCTTTTGTTGCTTGCGCCAATGCAGTACTGCAAGATTTTAAATAACTGATAATTCCAGTCTCTACCGATAAGCACGGAGTTAACATTTTGAATTCCTCTTCCCGTCCCCTAAGCTACAGGCATCAAATCTCCGAGTTTGAACTGAAGAAAAATGCCAATGAGTGTCTTATCGGCTATTGCAAGGCTCTTGCTTAATGTTAATGATTGATTGGCAATTGGGACACATGCATCGAATCAAATGCCAGCCTTGGTAAACTGCGTGCTCGTTAGACACCAACATATGAATACTTATCTCCATGTCAATAATGCTAATATCATTGCAGCATTGAGTTTTAGTGTGCTTTGTTACAGATTGTGTTTAACAAACATCATGCGGATTGAGTTTCCTTTGCTAAATGATTGGCAGTTGACAATTACATTTGTAATAATCTCTGGTATGTAATGCCCAATCAAATACACAAAAAGGGAATAAATTTCTTAAAGACATAATTATTTTGTACGCTATCAAATGTTTCAATGCTAGGATTCCCTAAGCTCACCACCCTACATTGCATGCGCTTCTTCGCATTCGGAGAGAACCATTGATTTACCACTCAGAATCAGATTACGACAAGACAGCAAATGACCGACACCAAAACTTTGCACCTATGCTAATAGATATTTAGCTGCTAAGGTGACATCAACAATGGTATGTGGCACACAAAATACAATAATGATATGGACATTGCTACTTGCGATATATTTGTCAAGGTAGCACATGCTATTGATAGCTATTCATGCAATGACTCACATCCGCCTCTTAACTCATCCTGACTTGCGTAGCAGCGCACAAGTTCCGGTCAGTTGAGTTTGAAGACTTACTTCCCTCAGCATGTTCCAGTTTTGTAATATCCAGCAAGTGCAAATCCAACCTTGGGGAGTTCATGCTGACAAATGGATCTTCTCGTTGTTACCTTATTGCAGATAAAGCATTATCTTACAGACACTGCTGATTTTAGTTATCACCAGTGTGTATTCAATGCCGGCATTAGTGTACTAATAAAATACACTGAGTTGCATATAACGCGAGTAGCACAGATGAACTCGCATCTGCCGCTGATGCAATTTAGGCATGAACAAGTACGGCAGTGATACTTCCAGTACGATTACTGAATATCATCAGATGTACAAGCAAAACTTTAATATTATGGGTATTTATTTCATGCATGGCCCTAGCGCCAGAGGCACTTTACTTCTATCTCTCTTTCTCTGACGAGTTGGTGCTATTTCACTAAAACCTTCTCTTGATTTAAGGTGTGTAGATGCAGTGTTCGTGTTCACGCATTAAGTTATTTTCTGCACGGTAATGTTCGCTAATGCTCAGCAAAATTGGGTAATCATAAGTAGCATCTTAATCATCATTTTCACTGAAAGCGATTTGCCAAGGCGAGCTGCAATATCTAGTAAATTACAATTAGAGTTCTGTTGGATTTTTAGAATATATGCATCTGGCACTACAACGGTAGTTTTGCAAGATAGCTCCAAGGTTGAAATGTTACTCTAAACGTCTTAAGAAATGAAGTTAGGTAGGTATTTTTTAGATCAATTTTGAACAAAATGGCAGTAAATAACAGCTTTGATGTAGCTGAGTGGGCTTCCTACCCCGCGGTTCTTCATAAGATAAGGTCATATATAAAGAGATGATCAAAAGAGGCGCAAAATGGCTCACTCCAAAATTCGGTAGCCATGGTGCTGAGGATCACAGTTTGTTATGTTACTATCACTGTCATTGAATGTTTTGCCTCATCAAAGTTACAGCCATACGACCTCAACATTTATAAACTACTAGAGAATGGTAAGTCTTGTATTTGTCAGTCAGTTGTATTAAGATTCTGTTGTACACATTCAAACATAAACTTTGCTTTAAGATTCGTATAATGATAAGGTTAACTATTATATCCTAGGAAAATGTAATGCAGTCGATCACCATCCATAAAAGGAGTCAGCGTGCTATATACTTTCTGTAGCAAACCACGATGAGCATGAAGATGAAGTTTGTAAATTCGCTACTTGCTCAAATATATTGATTGCCCAAGTTTTAGCCTCTGTATAACATGGCATTGACTGATATGGCTGTTAGAAAGTCTGTACTCCATAAATGGCAGTTAATTGAATGCTGCCGGCATGGATATATTGGTGATTTTATCGCTAGACCCACTTTACAAATTTGACGTTATTCCAAAACGATCGGCTAGCGTTACTATGGATGTCAAAAACTCAATCCTCGCAGAACAACAATCATGCCTACCGCTGATCAACATGCCAAGTCATCCATCTTATTATCTATGGCATGGACTCTTCGGAAAGCTTTCTGAAATGAAACTTGCCACGTCATATGACAACAATTGTTAAGCATAAGATCACCTGGTAGTCGGATTATAATGCAATATGATCCTTGAGCGCCTTAAAACTGGATGGCACGCCGGGTATGACGTTCATACATAATGATATCAAGACATAGTGGATACCGCATGGGGTCACTATTCTTTGAATAATCAGCATTATTATTTTACCTGTACATGCTTGTGCGTAGGTACTTTTTGCGATTATCCGGCTTTGCTTTGTTACGTATGGGCCACACTACTAGAGGATTTTCTTCCATTGAGTAATCTAATACTGGTTCTTTAAACCAATAATTACAGCGGGAAACAGCCTTAAATAGCAATGATTGGTAAACTGGATATATTTTATTTATTTGCGCAACAAAGACACAGCAATTTTTCAATTCCTCCGAACCCCTGCGATGTCCCCCCTTTGCGACATCACTCTATATGAGTTAAGGTTGCTTGTCACATTTGTAATCCATCAGCATCCGCGTTCAGCTGCGAAACATTCTCCCTTGTTCTGTCTTTTCATTTAAAAGACGCATTCCACGCTTGGTCAGTTAATTACATTTACACATGGATTCAGACTGGACTACTCTCTGTAAAATTTACAAAGTACGCACGCGGTTATTGGTTCGACGTCCTTTTTACATATAGTCACGTGAATAATGTTATTTCATCAAACAGAGACGACAGACGCTGACAAGAGCCATTTACACTCCTGCAGATACGATTCATACAATACGTTGCGTCACCCATGAATATATTTGAGGTCGACAGAAAATCAGATGAGCCTATCGACAACATGTAACCGCTTTTACTCAAATATGACATTCATCTGTCCAAATTCAACATTGTGCATTGCATTTCGCCGAGCATTGTCACGCCATTTTAAGATTTATTTCAGACACTTACATGCGAGCTTCAACTTGTGCTAATATTGATTAATGTGCTTCTTAACATTACGGCCGTTTCATCGTACACACTTAGTAATCGAACTTTGCAGGGTACAATTGGTCCCGGAAGTCGTCGGCATGATTGCACACTGGATTGATGGAAAACAGTACGAGGGTTATCGATCTTTTTATGAAATACATAAGCGATACAAAACTCAGGTTACCATGGTCACAGATGTGAACATTTAACAGTGTCAAAACACATTATGCTTGCAATATAAACCCATGCTAAGAATGCTATCAAATATGAAAGGTAGCCGCCAATCAAATTGAGGAATATTTATTCGTCTGATGTCAATATTATATCAATATCTATGACAACATATGTCTCTCTGTTAAACGAATAACTCATTTCAGTGTGCATACCCAATGAAAGTTGGCCATTGATTGTAGGGAGCAACGATTGAGATCAATTATTGATCAATCATGTTATTGACTATCTTTGCTAATTCGAAATGTTCCGTATTTATCAATTACACTTGGAATACATCTTGGTTATAATGAATCTACCTACATCCCTGCATATAGATGAACGTCATAGTAGTAAAGTAAATGTTTTTGAGCAATCATTTTGCTCGGCTGTAGCCAATGTAATACATTTAATACATTGGTAGCCAATCGTCCTTACCGTTGTAGCATTTTGCTGACATTAGTTTTTGCAACTGACACCAAAAACCGTTGTGGCAATTATGTGAGACATTTTTGAACTACCTTCTGCACTACTTATTGTTGTGGAATGCAATGTTGTTTTTTTGTGTTATCCTACTTTACTTTTTTGTTCGTTAAAGATTTATTAGCTGTTATTAGACCCCTGAGTTTGAAATTATGTCAGTCGCGTTGAGTACCTAGGTTACAATTTCAAGATGTTGCTCTGCATAATATTTGTAACCATACCACCACCACCACCACCATCTTCATCATCATCGTCATCATCATCATCATCATCATCATCATCATCATCATCAATATCATCATCATCATCATCATCTTCAATAACATCATCATCATCATCATCACCATCATCAGAAGCAGAAGCCGCAGCTGCAGCACCAGAACCATCATCATCATCATTATCAACATCATTACTATTATCGTTATTAACATTTTCATTTTCATCTTCATCATGCATAATATTGTCATCGTAATGACTATCAAATTTATCATCTTATTATCACAAATACAATCGCTATCATCATTATTATCATAAGCGCCAGCAGCAGCAACAAATCGCAGACAACTTTCCCTAAATATTTATCTTCTTTCGGACACAAAGGTGCAACCAGTCTTCTAGGTTATGTTTTATTGTTCTGGAGTAAAAACCTGTGGCCAATACATGGAATGTATGCAATACGTGAGCGCGCAAGGGTTAACATGTGATTATTTCAGAAAAATAATATGTTGCTCTCACCTAAGACTTAATACCGCTTCTTTGCAAAACAATGTTTCCTCAGTTCGTAACTTTCAAATGCTAGCTGGAATTTGAATCAGCTGCCAAATTGACATACAAACCACGCTTTAGACATCTTAAACACTCGAAAATACTACAACCAATAATACAAGCAAAACTGTCCACGCCACGTTCACATGGCTCCTCTGCTACATTTCGCCTGATTGTGAAATATTTGTATTCGTACCAAACATAATGTCTTGCATTTAATACCTAAAAATGAAATTCCTAACATTATGGTTCATTTATTGATATCGTAATGGCAATTTCTAGTAAAGCATTTGGTAAATTGGAATAATTACTGTCTACAGCTATTTAACTGTTTCAAAAGAGGGCAATGCTTGATACTGCATAAGCTTGTTCCATATTTGCAAATGCATTATAAAGAGTGACAATCAATACCACAAACGATAATTCAGCCGTCAAATATATGGTGTGCAATATATCAATTTGCACATAACTATAGACTAGTATCTTAACAGTCCACTCGGTGCAAAAGTTGACAGCGACTACTCAAATCAGATCTAACGATAGCATATAAGATTGATAAGGGATGTCCTCAAGGTAAGGTCAATCATTGCTTTGATAGGGTTTACTTATCGTATTAATGCAGGAAGCGAAATTTTACTGTTCGCTCCTGAGCGTGATGTCGAGGGATGGGTTTACCATCGACAAAACATATCTGTAGAGAGACATCTCGTACCATAAGTCTCTGGTCGATGAAGACTTACTCCCACTTGTGGGATGATGGCGACTCATCCATTATGGTTAAGTCAAATCTCCGAGCGTTAAGCTCACACATAAATCGTTACATTGATGATTTGGTATTAACTGTCAAGTGTTGATATAATGACATGAAATACGAAAGTGCCAAAACAGCAGATTTCAAATATGCAATGGAAACTTGGGCAGCGTCGTTATGAGTAAGTAGACCGTGGGGCGCGTGGAAGCATAGCAAACATTCATTTGTCACTATCCAACGCAAGAGAACACAAAATGCTTGGATGGTTGTAAGTTTTGCTTCAGTTGCGTACAATGATCTGCAACATGTGAATCATAACCACCACATTCAACCGTATAACAACGTTCACAATCAATCAAAGATAAAAGTTCACAATTAATCAATGATAGACCACTAAATCCGGGTGTTTCACGTAAAACACGCATGGTAAGTGCTGTATTATGTGCCAACACTTCATGTGCAACTGCAACTGCGTTTATTTATAAGATGATCTAAATAATCTATTATTAGAGAAGTAAAGGCGCATTTATAGATTATTTTAGGTGTCAATAATTAATAAGCATTGCTGAAACGATGTGGGAACTAGTCAATTAATGCTACACATCTGATTACGTCTGAGCAACATTTTTAATTGAATATGAATAGATAAACTTAGCACTAGACCCACACACACTTTGTTTTGGCACTGGGTACGAGGTTATCTAGTCTCAATCTTTGCACTGTTGTGGACCGTATATATTGTTATCGACAAGTATTTCGGCATTATACTACATTAAAGAATCTCGGAGTTTTTATAAGAATTTAAAGTTATTTTGCCGTAAAACTTGGACGTCTGATTAACATTCAATCTACCATTCTCACGTTCAACGGGATCGAATAGCAAACATACTGCTTTTCAAGGAATTGATATGTACTCGGTCCACATGCAAACTTAATCATTAAGCTTTCAGTAATCTATTATGGCAGTGAGCAAGGAAAGCTAACTCGAACGCTTATTACCTTTCCTTGTGGCAGGATTTACCTGCGCCAAGTGCCATCACCGATTTGGGTAAATTTTTAATAAGCCACTAATCATGTATTTCGTGGGTGGACATTATCTCTATACACCGAAATAGAGCATACAATAATAAAGGTTGCTGGTTGAATCATCTGATCTGATAAAAGCGGGAATGAGGACATTGTACCTCCTGATGATGCCGATGGTTACACGGCGGCGGCGTTGGCAATGATGCTTCTGCTGCTGCTGCAAACGCTGTTGCTGCTGCTGCTGCTGATGATGATGATGATGATTATGATCATGATGATGGTGAAAATATTGAAGGCGATATTGGTTATTATCATTACTCAGCATATGCTTCGAGAGGGAATCTAACTAATGACATATTGTAATCCAGTTAATCCTCTTGAATAAAAATGCCGATCGTTGAATATAAAGATTTTCGCAGTAGTTAGGTCTAAGAGAATGTTCCCGGAAGATTTTGTAAAGCCCACAAGCCAACCCAACAGGCTCCGCCATGAATTGTCAAGTCATGGCAGTATGGTTGGTTGAATAACACATGCGCAAGAATCAAGGTACTACATTGTCGATTAAATACCCTGAAGCAGCATCTACCCCCTGGGGATAGTAATGATCAATTTGACAAAAGAAAGGAAACACCCACTATTGAATACACCCAATGCAACAATACTTGTCTCTGAAAAGAATTTTTTTTAAAATCAAGTTAGCAAATGCATTGCAAGGCCCGAGTGCTCATTTGATATAGCTAGGCGCTGCTGCAACATGCTGATCATACAACCGCTAGCTTGATGGCGCCGCGAAGTCTTGTGAATGGCCTGTCTTGTATCCCATAGAGAGATAATTATATCATGCATTACAGCAATATGTCAGCTACAGCTAAAGTAGTTATGTCCCTAGTCCAGTTATCAATTCCCCGTACCCCTCCACCGTCCGCCCTAGGCCACATCACTTGACATGGTTTAAGGATGCTAGTCACATTTTCCTGTCCATTAACATCCGCTTACTGTTGCTAGACATTTCCGCCATTGCCGTCTTTACACAAACCTATTACAGCTTTTATGCTCACATACAGATTTGGATAAGACGCCAGAGATCTGTCTGCAGACAACTTCTTTGACTCGTAATTGCAGTGATCATCTCCACTCCGACCAAATCAAAACGGAAAACATCACGTTATCACTGGATGACAAATCCTGTAGCTGTCAACTTCTTTGACTTGTTAAAGCAGAGATCATCTCCTCTCCGACTAAATCGAACGGGGAAATATCACGTGAACACTGGAAGAAAAATCCTGCAGCTGTCAAGCCCGCGCAGTGTAGGCAAAGCTTCAATGTAACTAATCTATCTAAAATGAGCACGATTTAAACACACTTTGGGAGGACCTTTGAGTAGTTGGTAATATGCAGGGACAGATCACTTTAATCATTCACGTCGATTGACGTCACAGACGAAACAAATGAGTTGATGCTTGGTTCTGGCAGGTCACATTGACTACTTCTCATAAATATCCAGTATTGGTGCGACAAACAATTGCACACGATGGGCGCTCACAAAGGTGGCATAACTAAGTATGGTTACTTTGTAGGAAACACCATGAACAGTGTGACAATTCTTCACCATGGTGACAGCAGTCAAAGCCCAGGGCTACGCGAATGGCAGATTTTCGGACATAAAATAGAAGAAACATACAGTAGCGCATATTCACAGCACTAATTAACAACCAAATGTCCGTTGCCTGAGATAATACAGGGAACGGCGGCTTTTAACTTAAAAGCTGGCATTGAGTACTCCATGCTTCTCTTTTTCGCTTGCGCTTGGTGTATATCAGTTTTCAAATGGAATCTATGCTGTGTCATTCCAGAATACACATTGTGGCAAAACAACGTAAATCAATTGTAATCTAACGAGTGGTTTCTACGACCAGTTAACGTCGATCTTGAATACTTCCATTCAAGATTTCTAGTTTGGTAACTCGGCTGGTTGCCCAGATGATGCTTGCAAAGATATAACTCAACCGTCGTTATACAATACAGTAAATAACGAACAGCACAGTCCATGCTATGAGGCGCTGATCAATTATGATTGGCTTGAACTGAATATATCTGTTGTATATGCGGGGATTGTACAAATTGAATGGGCCGTTACTGGAATAATTTGTTTGAACGGTACTAATAGAAATAACTTCCATGATTTCTGCAATATTCTATAAAGAGAGCACTACCATTGCGTCAAAATTACGTCATTCTTATGATGCCCATTATCATGACGACGGTCCTCTAGGATCCTCATCATTAGCTGCAGCAGCATTTCTCTACGAAATGATATACAAATCGACCAATATGCATTTCAGTCTACACAGCGAGGAAAAGCCGCTTGCCCTGGCATTTCCGAGTCCATTAATAAAACCAAAGCAATCCCAATCACAAGTCATATAACTTGACATAGACGACTGAGGATGATGTCTGTCGCAATATGTAGGCATTCATCATTGGTCTTCCTTGGGCTGGTGTACATGATTGTACATACTTATATGGGTGCTGGTTCAGTTTGCAAAGCTGCTTAAGAGCTCAGAATGCTGCTGGTATTTTCATGTATTCCATGTTACTCTGCCGTCCAAGGCAATGAGTGTGTGAGGGAAAGAAACACTAACTGGTTTTGTTTATAAATAATCAGGGATGTAGTTGGGAGATTCAGTTAGACGTACTAGTTCTAGGTTCGCGTCTATACAAGAAGCATTTGTTGTCATTAGTTGCGCACTCTGTCATTACAAGACAGCGTTCTACCTGCTGAATCTAGTTACTGCCAGCATGATTTCACTTGTCAGACGGGCAGTAGGTAATCGGATCATGATGCTAGGCGGATCACGTTGTCAAAGCTGGATACCATATCGTGTCTACCCAGACTGAATAACCAACATTATATCTTTATCTATCAAGCTCGTGAAACACATGTACTTTTGAGATCAACCGGCTTGACTGTGTTATCTGTTTGCAGTGCCACCAAAGGATATACTTACATTGACTAATATAATACTGGGTATTACCCATATTTACAGAGCGGTACTTTTTCCAAAGCTCGATCTTTGTTCGCTACAATTAATTGGCGATTCTCAATGCAAGCAAAGTACTGTTGCCCGATGATCTTTTATCCTAATATAGTTATACTTTCGGCTATTATTTGGAATATACAAGCGATTAGCTGGTGGAAGTAATGTGTGAGCAAGTGACTGATCATTACCTGCGACATGCTAGCGCTACTAGATACCAAATATTATAACTTATGCCAAGCGTGTAATATGCATTATTGGTACATATCATGAAATCAACATTACTTGGCGGTCTGTTGGCTGTTTTTGAGGAATACCTTGATGAGCTTCTCGGCGGCTATCCTCGTAAGGAAATAACGACAGGGCTATCACAAATGAATTTAAATGGTATGTTTCACCAGCGTGACAAATATGGTAATTATTTGACATTCAATAGTCATCACTTGTGAATTGTCTCTCCTTTATTCCCAAGTGTTGCATCTCTCACACAACATCACCAGTATGTCCGAACACTGCATAACGCAGTTCATGCCCTATCACATTTATAAATTCATCCTGACTCCACCCGTCCGTCCTTGCCAACATTACTCGATATGGGCTCTGAATGTTGGTCACAAATGTAGTCCATTGGCGTCCGGATTCAGCCGCTTAACATACCCTCTAAATCCGTGGTCACATAAAGTATTTCATAACGAGCTGGGTCAGCTGATATGGTCACACACAGATTCAGACTAGACGCTAGTAATATGCCAAACTCTGAAACCTCCCGAGGCGAAGCTCTTTCTCGCATATTTGCTTTCAAGGCCATTTCAGATGGCACAAAGTGTGGTGTCGCAAAGAAAGGCATATATGCGACGACATCATTGTGTATGAAACACCATTGTATTGTCGATACGGTTCAAAGTAATTGTAAATATTGCGACAGGCAAATATGTATGGATGCAAATTAACATGTAAGGATTCAGCACCGTGTGATGGTGCACAAGAATTCAAAAGGTAGTATCAAAGTAATCAGTTGCCATCCCAAAATCTGATATTCAACACAATGCAGAAAGACAAAAATATTTTTTTTTCTTCATGATAACTCTCATTCGATGCTGCTCCAAACTTAAGGTACCGGGCGAAACAGGACTGCTGTATATCGTCCATCCAACAAGAAATTCCCCAAACAATCTTCCTCATCAGAAACACGTCTACAAAGACTGCCATACTAAGTTTGAACATGATGACAATAAATTAGAGCTGGTGGCTGGTTTTCTGGCACGGCTGTTCACATAAAGCCCTGCAGGAAAGTACTGACGATCTCCATGAGCTTGACGTCAGGGTCAGGGTTCAATGATTAGTATTAGTTAGGCATATTTTCTGCGAACAATTATCATCTGGAAAAGTAATTAGAAGTTCAAAGTATGCAAGTTCTGGAATGGAAACATTTTAATAAGTACACGTTGTAATACACGTTGCCATTTATTGCATCGCAACAGCATGAGAGCTAGAGCGCCATTTCTTTTGTACGAAATATATAGCGACTTTTTATATCCCACTCGTTCGTTCGAATCGACTCCACTTGATAGCATTTGCCCAGAAACGGAATAAGTTCCGTTTTCACTCTATCGACACAATATGTGTGAAAAAACTCAGTTCTTATATTAAGCCGCCTCACAGGAATTTTAGGCCAGATCAGTGCTACAAAGCCGTTTCTCCGACATACCTGCACAACTTTCACCAATCATCGGGATGGTGAGGAGGGATCACGACCGTAATGCTTTCTGCCTTCCCTTGAAACATTTTAACTTTGGCTAATTGACATCATATCATAGATATGCAACAGCTCCAAGGATTGACCACAGGTATACATTCCAAAGAATAAAACAGTCAGGTTGTAACATAGCAGCTTGAATATGATGAATATTGGGAGAAAATTGTTTGTGATTACAATAATATTGTTGCTGCTGCTATTGCTGCTGAAGATGATGATGAAAATAATGATAATGATTTTGCGTAGGATTTCCTACCCACTACGCAAGGTGAGCAGTGCTTATCATAAAAGCACAATCTAGTTAAAGTTTACAGTATTCAGCTAAGCAGCTGGGAAATATCACGGTATAAACCCGAACGTTTCAGTGTAAACAATGGCTTATGGTACTAACAAATAGGTAATAGGAACGCACGCAAAGTATTACTGTCGTAAGCCAAGGCAGAAATCCGACACTTAATTTATTTGAACGCATTCATCAAATTGAATTTATACATAAGAAACATAACAGCAATATTTTATACTGAAACTAGCGACTTGCTGCTATTTTAAACGTGATTGCTAGCTAATGAATATAACTCGCTATTATCGCAACGTTAGCCGCTTACAAAACCACAGTCATGAAATGAAATGACAGTGCCAAGCTTCTTTCCACCCAAGAACGATTCCCTGTAACTCGCGCACAAATGTGAGCTGGCATCGATAAGTGTGCAACCATTCTAATACTGGACAGATATCCAAACAAAATGATTTCGACGAGAATATTCGCTTGCGGCTTTGTTCCAAGTAGCAACTATGCTGACTTATGAATTACACAGAGGTACATTGTATTCAGTTATGGCATAAGCCAAATTATGATATCTGCCTCGATTTGTCGATGATAGAGTTTGGTTGGATACAATATGGACCATCGATACAAAACCACAAAACATTCACGTTAAATGCTTGATATTGACTAATAATGAGGTAGGACAAATGATGATTACAATACGTTGTGTAGCATCAAAGCTTTATATGCATCCGCACGGAAAATGCATCAAATGAGCCTCCCCCTCTGTCTGACGACATGCATTCCCAAGTATTAGCACTTATACTCCAAACATCTGAGAACACAGAAACCAATAGGTTATTGGTAAAGATATTGAATATATTTACAACATGCCAAATGTGTTTCAAAGGTTTTGGGTTCATACATCAAAATATATTCTCAGTAATTTTAATTAAAACGTCGTGTTGTGAATGCCTCATTGACCTAAGGTGAACACATATAACACTTATATAACTGTACAAAAGTCAGTTGTTAAAGGTAACAATCAGCAGTTGCACTTTTTATGCATGCTACATCGCTCTTTGTTCTTGCACGGATCCTCAGGAACCGTTACATAGCGTGTGCTGCAGTACTGAGATTGTATCGTACCCTGTACACCTCCGCAATGCAGTTTGCATAATTATTCTGCTAAGTAGCTGTACAATTCAATAGTGCAAAATATTCGAATTTTACAGCATAACGTTAATGATGCCACAAAAAATAATATGAGTGCTCCAAGCGCATTACTGTAATAAAACATGGCCAAGATGCGCAACTTGTCATGTGCTGTTTTTTCTGTGCGCTAATAGTTACCGATATATTTAATGTGTGTTTAGCACTGTGTCAGAGAGAGCAAAGCAAAGTCGTTGAGCAAAGTCTCCAGAAATGACCAGCCCATTCCAATCCGGTCTAGTGTTCGCATAAATTATATTGTTGCGTTGACGGTAATGCTTGGAATCACCGCCTTTATCTGCATCAAATGAACGGCCAGTGTAGCGTATTATCAAAGCATGCAGGGCAAGGATTTCTAATCATGAGCTTTTGATCTACTTCTACAATAAGAGTTAAAAGCCCTGCAATAATCATATACCAACACAAAAAAATAATATAAACTTGCATTTTCAGTCCTAACAAATATCGTGATGGATTGCAATACGGTAAAACATATGTTGGTTTTTAGTAGGGACCTTATTTCCTTGTCCAGCTTAGACTGACTTGATATTCTGGTGACAGTGCATAAACAAGTGGCTCCGCTTTGGTTCGCAAAAGAATGGGGCCAGGTAGACGTCAAGATAGAATTTCACTGGCTCTGCGGTGACAGGAAGAATGCCGATGCGGGTTTATCTGTTATAAAGATGCTCGACATACGTTGTTGTTTCTTCAAATCTATCTTGGCCGTGTTCATATATATGCCAACAGATCAGTGGCTTTAGTTGGTCAAAACTGGCAAGCTAAAACGGTTGTATGCACATTGCATTCACAAATTTCCATTCCCTGTTTGTGTTTCTGGGCAAAACGTATTCTAGACGGTTGCCACTATTATATTATCATATTATCTATAAATTGTAAGTCTTCGCTGCGACTAAAAGCTACATCAAAAGACAATTTCCTAACGGCAGATTGGTGCGTCTTGCTGGGAACTTACCGTTATGCTTATAACAAGACTAATTTGGTGTTCCAAGTGCCGGCTGTTAAACGTTAGGAACTGTTTGAGAACGAGTAATGTTTGTATAACATACAGTACAATCTTTGTAAAACAAGGTCGCAGCCATAACTGTACCTGTCAGCACGAAACAGAATGAGCAACTTGGGTTTTCCACCATTTCCTAGATCAGCTAGATACGGTTGGTTAAAGTTGTATTTGTAGCGACATTAAAAAAGATAGTTGCATAACAAATTCAAAACCGGCATTCAACCACCCAACATTGTACGTGTGTCAGGTCATTCCCATAAAAATAGGCCATGGTCGGTTCCTAAGAGATTTGTATTGGGGACTTCGAAGAGAGCTGACTAATATTTAATATCCCTAAGATGTCTAACATCATCACGCAGAGCAGTAGGAGAATGATTACCACCAGGATGTATTTCAAGCATAACAAATTATTCATGTTGATGAGAGTGGATGATTCCCATATATCGCATGCAGTTAATAATCTATTTTCAACCGTCAAACATCGATATGTGCTCTAGGCATTGGCAACATCTGCTAGGTCTTCAGCTTGTGCACATGATCAACGCACTATTCGTATCGCTTATCTAGCCCCGGGCAAACTATGCAGCTAGCATTAATGCTGGACCTCCTAAAGCAAGTAGCGTAGAATGCATAGGTGCACATTGTGCTGTGCCAGCATTTAAAGGAATAAATGAAAGTGTGGCCTGAACCCGAGTGATTACGCAAGATATATACCCTAACTCACGTTCAGGTGGCCGGCAAATTTGTGGCAAGCCACAGGAAGTGTTATGAGTGTCCTGGACAACATACAGTGAGGTAGTAGTTAACATAACATATAGACAAACTCCTTGATAGCATCCTATATATCTGGATTAAGTTTCACAATGATACGAACACACACACACACACAACACACACACACACACACACACACACACACACACATATATATATATATAT
The DNA here is from genome assembly GCA_034190875.2 of Urechis unicinctus. Classification (NCBI taxonomy): domain Eukaryota; kingdom Metazoa; phylum Annelida; class Polychaeta; order Xenopneusta; family Urechidae; genus Urechis; species Urechis unicinctus. The sequence continues at coordinate 58,803,756 of CM067350.1, read as the reverse complement.
ATATATATATATATATATATATATATACATATATATATATACATATATATATATACATATATATATATATATATATATATAAATATATATATATATATGTAAATATATATATATATGTAAATATATATATAAATGTATTATATGTACAAATATATTTATATATATTTTTAATATGTCTATATGCATATATATTATATATAAAGGTTTATATATATATATATATATATATATATATATATATATATATATATATATATATATATATATATATATATATATATATATATATATATATATATATATACATATATATATATATATTTGAAACCTTGATTATCAATTTTACGCATGGATTTATGATTCAAATACCGAACCTACATAATACTCTGATTAAAGCATTAAATGATTGGATCAGGTGCGCCGAGCTATCGTATGATGCAATTACTGTTATTTGGGCCACGTGTTTGTGCAGGTTAATCGAAATATTGTCTTCTTTCACAAAGCTTGAGCGCAGAGCGTTTCAAACAGAGAGTTATGACTTGGTCATCAACCTCGTCACTTATTTACGGCTTGCGCTATCGACAACAATTGCACCGATGGCGCTTTCTTAATATTAGTCTCGTGATACCCATGGCCCAAACTCGGCATCGTCAAATGCCAAGTGGGTGGCAGGCTAGAATAGCGACTATTCTTGTCCTTATTTAATGCAGACCATAAATGCAGCTATAATTCTTCATCTGTGCGACATCAAGCGCTGGTCGTGACTTCTAATGGCTACTTGGCCTCTATAAAAGTGTCAAAAGGTTGCGATGCACCGTGAAAGGCAACGACGTCACTTTGAGGCAAAGGTGAACACCTCAGCAGCTGAGACAATGGAATGAATGGCTACATCCTACAAACGAGTTTGGTCCGCGCAAGTACCTGATGCAAATGACTAATATCATGTCATTCGGTTGGAGTGTGCAATGTCGGGCTGACAGCTTTCCTCAATAGCCACAGCTGAATTTAGACATACCAAATGGGGCCTGTATTATTTGTATTTGCAGAAATACAATATTATTATTTTTTCTTTCGTTATTGCTTTTCCGTGACAATAATTGGTTCATAGTTTTCAATTTAGAAAACTAAAAATGTGAATTTAATCGCGGCAATCGATGCTTTCAATTGATGATATGTTAATGGAAAGCAATCAATGACGTGCAACACAGCCTATGCTTCAATATGCGGATTACTAAGTGATGGATAGCTTTGCGTTGTATTTGCGTAACTAGCAAAAATGCATCGATGAACCTTTTCTCTTGCATCCCTCTAGAGGTTGAAATTCACAAATGTTTAGCACAACTATGTCAAACATCATTATGGCCGGCAGCAAGCGTCACTATTTTCAAATCAAAGCAAGATCAAATCAAAACTTTAAATTTCCCATTCGTCGCATCGCAACGAGAGACAGTCATAGGTCTTGAGTATACAAGAGTCTATCAATCTAACCAAATCAATCCCAAATACAAGTCATATACCTTGAAATGGACAATGTTGCCTGTCACGCAAAGGAGAATACTGGCATTTACCGCTTATCGTGTTTGTTGGTATCAAGGTAATATTTACAAGGGTACTGTTTCAGTTTGGAAATCTTGCAAAGTTTAAGCTCGCTTGTCGTTATTTTCATGTGACCAAGAGTCTGTACAATTATGTAGGTTATCAAACGGCACAGATATATTTGCGTGCTCTGAACAAACTACATGAGGTCGTATCAATAACTTAATATATGACAAGACATATAAATGATATTGTGCCAAATGAAGGAAACGTGCCAGCGATTGACTGAATGCATGTTTGCTAGTCATAATGATATTTGCACACATACCTTTTTACCGATATGCATTCGCATACGTGGTGGGATTCATTAATGCTTCGTTGATGAACACCTAATCGTCGACCAATAAGCGGATTAAGGAACGTTATCGACTGGATAGAAATTACTCGCTATCCGAGACCATTCGAGGGTGAATGCTAAGAGTCAGTCAATACGTAAATTGAATCGCAATCAAACAAGGGATAATCGTTCCGCAGGACGACACCGAATCCTCCCACAATCAGTGGTTGTCTCCGTAAAATAGTATTAGTACGAACCAAACCTTATACGTGCTCTCTGAACAATGATAAAGCAGCGTCCGCACTTATTTAGTGAAAAGTTTGTGTAGAAAAATTAATCGCAGTGTAGCACAATTCACATTCTTAAATATAATTGATGTAAAAACTTAATAATTACGCTTTATTCATTACAGTAATGTGTCGCTGATTTAAAAGCCATAATAAACACATCATTTGAATATGAAGTCACCATTGTTTACCAATATCTAAATTCGAGGCGGATCATTTTTCATCAAATCTGCGTTGCGAGGGCTGTTTGAAAATTGAAGACGTTTAAATAATCATAATAACCACAATACATACATACTCTAAGTTATAATTTTGCAATGGTTCAAGGTGTTCTTTGGCGATTGTTGTTTTGTTCTTGGTGGCAAAGTAAACAATTCATAACCGAGGGCATTCATTACAAATGTGGTGAGTTCGGTCACGTCATACTCGACACTGACTCAAATGAAAGGCTGTTTATCATCCATCCTTGATATTAAAATATGGTTCGTTTGTTATTGCTATTAGATTTGATCAATCAAACTCAGGGGTATATTTCATTCGCACACCAAGTGATTGATTAAAGCAACATGAATACCAATGTTAATATACTGCAAATTTCGGTTTCAGTGCAATTCATGCTATAAGAGTGACCTTTTACATGTTATTATGCCATTGACCACGACGGATCGCTGCGTCCTGCTTGAAATAGGGTAGGCTTTCATTTCTTGTATATTTGCACTAAGGGAAATAGGTGCCAAAATCATAAATTCAAAAACTCTTCAATTGAATCAGTCCATATTATGTCCATCGCATAACAAAGATTATGGAAGTGATGATATAATTCATAAAATAGAAAAAAACATGAACGAACGGGACGATATACTATCGCATATCTAACTAATTTCCACAGCACTAGGCACTCTAGATATTTGCCATCTGATGTTAAACCGAGAATGCACAAGGGAACATAAATTAAGCAAATCAATTAAACTCAATAATCGCGATCAACAAGAATGCATCTATTTTAGTATCACCCGTTCATAGCTAGATAATGACTGCATATTTCTATCGCGGCTCACATTCTATTCAATTTACCATGTGGTGGCAAGGCTAACTACCTAAGCTGGCTGACATTTACAAAGAAAACAGCATGAGCTCATCGGATGAAACCAAATTTTATGATAATAGCTGACACTCGCTTAGTGTGGTTGAACCAATTATGTTATTAAAATGTACCATGACAGACAGAGTTTGATCAACAAACGTGATTTCACTAGCATTGATTTGTTATCAGAGATATCCGCAGAGGAGGGATATCGGATACTTGTTATCACAATTACACTTCTCCCAGTGAGTATTCCTAATCGTATGACCACCGCAAGTTTGCAAATATGCAATTTATGACTATGCATTGTCGTATTGGAAAATATTGCGCAACTCTGCTCGTGCAATTGGCTCGTGGTAGTCATTAGCAGCACATGTCATCGGTCGATATTTTGTTCTTCCATGCGGTATTCTGAGCCAAGTTTAAATCGACGGGTATTTTTCTCATATTGGGGCGTACTGGTATCTCTCATTATCTAAATGATCAGAAGAAAACGCGAAAAGAGAGATAACTGCTACGTTTGCGTGAAATGCTATAATAATTTGAGATACATCATTCCTATTGGTTGAGGAAGCTAAAGCTCTAATTCAACACGCAAAATCAATAACATCCAGAAGTACCGAAACATTTATTTGAATATCCGACATTAGAAGGACATGCTTTAAAGCAAAGAAAGTTATAGCGGAAACTGCAGCTCGGTAAATTTCTGAAGCACTGGCATCTAACTATTTTTGCACACAAATTCACCTAGCGCCTTATAGGATTTAGCTTATCAATGTAATGCTAATACGGGATTTTTTGCTGATGTATGCCGGCTCGATTTGATAGGATCGGAGATTAGCTCTGCGGTCAGGCATTTAAGATGGTGACGGAAGACAGATAGATATCTGGCGCCTAGCAGGAATGATTTAGGAGTAATGCTTAGTAGCCGAATACGGCAATCTAAACCTGAGAGCAAGAGCGGACGGGTGCGGGGTACCACGTAATCAATATATGGAATAGCGGCATAAAATGTGTTGAGCTATGACCAGACATGCTACGGATGATGTGTGAGTGACCGCACTCAGGGCAATGTAGGGGATGCCATTTACCAACTATGACTATGTCAAGTGTAGGGTTATCTCTTGTATCACATGTATACTTGAATGCCACTCTCGTCAAATAATGACATGTGTTAAACGCAATGACACATTTTCATTAAGATAAACAGCACGTGTGCGACGCATCTGCAGTTATCTTAATTGTATCCAAACATATTATCTAACAAGCTCATTAATCAATAATTCTACGTGACAGTCTCCCTCTGACAATACGCTTGAAAACCACCAGTATGTTATTTGCCAATCTTTGTGCATCCTTTTGTACCACTGCCTACGCATAACACAGCTAGGATGGTGATCGCAACCGTACATTTATTTCAATCGACGTAGACAGATGCAACGATAATGTTGGCCATTTGAATCAAGTTGACCCAAAGCGGCTTATTTCCAGCTCTGAAATCGTGAAGTATGACATAGCTTACCCCCTTCTAACCATTCTTTATCAAAGGATTACACAGATCACTTACATTCTACGGCAATTATCTATCAAAGGAACACAAATGTCGTTTTGTATTTTAATTCTGTACCTACAGATCGACGGCAAAATACTATCATGTGCCTTTTGCTTCAATTATATTCAGCAGTGTTGTTGCCTTCAGCTTGAACACGGGGGTTTATTCTTAACTCCCTGATTCGTCCGAATAACCGTCATGTTGATGTCAAAATCTACAGGAGTTTCATCATCTCGCACTCTCAATCCTTTACACACGGGGGAGCATCAATCTACGTATGAAAATATTGCAGAGCAATTCCAGCTCTAAAGCAGCCTCGCAATTGACACAGAACCAAGATATGCATGTACATTTATGCACATTAACCAAGGGATGAGCTGTTACGAATGCTAGTATTTTCCATTGTGTACGGACAACATCATTCATCGTAATGCATCGTGTAATGGATGTTGATTTGGCACGATTGAGAGGATTGCCATGATTGGCTGAAAACTTGTCAGTAAATTGGATTGAAACACATTTCTTCTAATTTTTTTCATTTCTTCTTAACTTAAGCTGACACCTTACAATCTTGTATCGAGGGATTGATATTCAGCCCACATTTGAGTAAGATGTAATGTTAATTATATGCTGGGATTAAATAAAAGCTGTCGGTATTCGATTTAAAACATAAAGCTATGCCAACCACCACCCTGCACAGAACAACGCATTGACAAAGAAATAACCACAGCCACATATCTGACGCCGCTAATATTACGACAAATACCCTACACAAGGTACATTAGGTATGTGTTGTTAACATCTTTCACTGTTCCAGAACGTCGCCTTTCTTAGCCATTCATTGAGGTGAGGGCCGTCATTCGTTGCAATGCCGCAAACAACTGACGGTTGACTTCTCTTATAACAGGCAATGTGCACCGGGTAAGATATTTTCTGTTATAATGAAGGTAAATTAACACGATGTTTTTACAAAGAACTAAACTAAAAGATTCCGCCTCCAAGAATACTCATGTGAATGTCAAGTGTTGTGTCGCACACCCATCGGATGTTACTGGGGAGCTGTCTCTGCAACATGCCAGAAGCAAGCATACCTACCTTTGCTTTGTTTGTGACTCGATACACATGGTCCTTCATGTTTTATATCAACTGCTGTCATACTGTTTGTCACCCAGAAAGTCAAGCATGGAATTCTAGTTTACCGCATGTTGGTGCTTTTAATGATTGATATTGTCGCAACACGCACCATTGACTACAGCAACAACTGATTTTTTCCTTGTTTAAATGCGGCCCATACTAGGCAAACGGCGGTTGGTTTTCGGGATGACCAGATATTTATCCTCGTTTAGTAAACAAAGAAAACTTAGTTTGCATTGGTTGATGTAATATCCTGTCAGTGGTAACAAAAGAGGCCGTGGAAATGGTAAATCGCCTGTAATTTAGCTCATGGGTCTCCAAATCTATATGGTCACGTCTCGAAACGGCGATGTGAATGACAATAACACGACTGATGTTGTGGCCAGGCGCGCTTAGTGGTGAAGTATCCGACGATGTAGGTTGCTATTTAATATGGAAACAGACATGGACATAGGTTCAGTATGTTTATCACCAGCTGATACTACATTTTGGTTAGAAGCATATGTTCAAAACCTCCTGGCACTGAAGCGCTAATACATTTTACAATAGCAGTTGTAGCACAGTTATTGTTCAACAGACTGCGCTCCGAACACCTTCACACTCAACTGGCCACTGTCCATGTCCAATGTCATGTCCGACGCCAGGAGTAATTAATGCTCACTTGACGGGATTTTGTCGGGGCTAACCTTTGCACGGGAAATTTATCTTCAATAGATCAGTGACTATAGCTTGTCAGACAATGACACAAATATTTCCAGCATTTGGTAAATATCTGGTCAAACTGAAACCGACACGGTAGTTCTACTCGCACTATTGTGCAATAGGATTAAGCGCGGTTTCTCTCGGTACAGAAAATGTGCATACAATTGACAGTATCTCCAAATTAATTGTTCGCATACAGCAAAAACTGCTTTGCTACAAAAGACAACCTAGATCGACCCATCTAGCAAGCAACAATGTCAAACTACATCGGCCAATGTTAACATCTCTATTCCGAATCTAATATTAAGCAATAAAGTGTTGATGAAGCGATGCTGATCAGTTGCTGCTTGCATATGTGTCTGTTATGACACAGCTACTCATCGATCGCGTATTGGGTGGCAGACAGCCATCCATTGCATTTCCACAATAACGGTCATTTTCGGTCCATGTTATATACAAATTCGGAAGGCGCTTTTGGCTTGCAATCTGTACGTCTCGAGCTAAGGCACTACCATTTGAATTATTACGATACTTACGATGTGTGAATGAAGAAATAAATTTCACGTTGCCGCCCCTCTGCGTGTCAATCCGAGTGTTTGTTTGCACCATTGATCGGGTGTCTATTAAGGGATGGTCAACTAGGCATCCCAGGAGCGAGCATCCATGCGTATAATTAAATGTGTGCCTCTATTGGTGTACCGTAATGCAAGAGACAACTCTTGCAATTGCAATGAACTACTATGCTCAACCATCTTAGGATGTACAATAATAAAATAGTAAAATAGGGTTACATAGCCCCTCCTCTTTAAACCCCGATACAAATCATTTCTAAAATCTGCAATGAACCGCAATATGAACAATAATATCATAATTGACTGGCAATAGCATATAGCTATAGCAGACTATAGCATCACTATTAATCTGACTATAAATCCTGCAGTACAATGCAATGAAGTTGCAGAACGCTAGACATTTATAAAATCACGATCGGTCTGAAAGGGGATGAATCTATCCAAACATTAGAATATTAAACGTCATTCATATGCATTACACATAACCCACATAACTAATAAAAACTTAAAATGGCACATAATACGTTCCACATTTTATCTCACTGTCGCTTACTTCGTTGGTTTGCTGCTCTTTTTGAACTTATATGTAGTCACACTCACTAGATAGTACAACAGCCCCTATAATGTCAATCGAGCTTGTAAATCCTAGGTTTACCTGTCATGGCAATCTTAATGGCCGGCTAGTGAAATATGTTGTTCCTTACAACTCGCGAATTACAACGGTCATTTCCCCAGCTGAAATAAAGCTCTACCGCATGAAAGTTCACCAATAGCGTTATTGTAGTTTGACTTGAATAGCTTTCGGCAACTATACGGGTAGCATTCATTGCAGGCAGTAGAACACTTGTAATTTGGCAGTTGACGTATGACAGCCGCTATGGTCAGAAAGCGGTGCACTTCTTTGAGGACTACTTTTGCAGATTTATGAACGGACACCGGGTGTTCCTTATTCTAACCCAGTATAGTTTCACTTGTTTTTGGTATCGTTGGTCCTAGTACAAACCGAGTGTATTATCGATAATTGTCAGACTCGTAGCACAACGGACTATAAATGTGGCTGATTGATCACTTGACAAAAGCATGTTGCAACAGGGAGCCACTTAGCGACAGCTCTATTTGCTAGAACGAAACCTAGTAAAGTGTGATCACCGCTTACTGCACTGATGATCAAATCCTAACAATACCACAAGAAATGTAGAGTGCTGAGCTTAAGCATTTCATATTCTTTGAGTCTGTTTGATGCCAAAATTAATTGATATTCATAAAATAATGCACCGCAACAAATGCTTTGGTTCATGCATTACGGTCTAATATGCTTGCACGTTATTGAACATTGAGATTCATATAATACCTACATATATTGCTAACGCAACCAAATTTATTAGTTAGATTAGCTGTCAGTAACTGTTTCTTTTCCTGCTTCATTACATGTCAGTGCACATTCCATCAACCAATCGATGCATGCTTAATGTAGGTACATCCTATAGTAGTGAGCTATACCAGTAAATGGCAAAAGCACACAATGCTGGCGATTATATCTAAGTGGATCCAATGCGACATATGCCTAGCTCTACCATCGTGATGTATGAGCTGAATAAATCCCTCACAAACCATTCGTTATCAATGGACAATAAATATCGTCTTGCATCATTACCTGGTTACAATTATGCGCCTTTAGCATCGACTAAATATAGTAACGATGGTGTGTTATTGTGCCTAAGTGTGTATTGTATGCAGTTGCCGTTCAATCTTAATATTTCCTATTTCTTCCCGATAGGTCTGATAAGGCAGTAGCAGCAAAAGTAAGCATTTCTTCCAGTCCCATTCTCAAAAAAACGTTGTTCTCATGAGTGAAAATCTCTGTCAAATGATCATGCCGAGTTTATAGCAGCCTCTTCAACTGAGGCAGTACCACGGAGAACATGCAAAATGATACGCAACAGCGCAAGACCTACATTGAATGTTAGTGTTTTTCTGCGATGCGATAGTGGCATTGTCTATAGTCCATCTCAATTTATATGTCCAGTAATCAGAACTGATTTGGTTTGATATATGAACTTACGCTATTGTCCAAGCGTTGGACTTCAAGGCGAGAAAGGATAATGTACAGTTTCTGTCCAAGGGATGTCGGCGGATTCGTTTATGTACTTTAAACAAAATGATGCTGCGGTTGCTGCTCATTGTCGTCAGTATCAAATACCTCATGTAAACAAATAATTCATCGACGGATATAACCTTATGCGAAAATAAACAGTGATTGCTTGGAGATTATCACCAATTAAAAACAATAGCGCTGTAAATGCATAGGGCGTTATTGTGGTCACCATTCAATTCACTACATGGGCGAAAAAACTATACCCTAAATGTAGGATCCTTGTTTGAACAGAGAGTAATCATTGCCTCGACAACATCAACTGGCTTTTGTTCCCTGTCCCAATGCAATACTGCAAGCTTTTGGATGACTGACAAGTCTCGACGGATAGCACGGAGTTAACATTTTTGAATTCCCGTTCCTTTAGACTACAGGCATCAAATCTCAAAAGACAATGACAGAAGACAATAACATTTGTAATAAATTTTGGTATGTAATGACCAATCTAATAAACAAAAAGGGAAGAAATTCCTCGAAGTAATAATGTTTTTGAACGCTATCAAATGTTTCATTGCTATGATACCCTAACCACAACCGCCCCCTCACATTGCATGCGGTTCTACCCATTATAGAATAGCCATTGATTTACCACGAAGAATCAGATAACGACAAGACAGCAAATGACCGGGACCAAAACTTTGCACCAACGCTGAGAGTTATTTTATTGTAAAAGGTGCCATTAGCAATGATATGTGGCACACAAAATACAATAATCCTATAGACATAGCTACTTGCGATATATTTATCAAAGTAGTTCATGCTTGTGATAGCAATTTATTCAGTGCCAAACGCTTCTTAACTCATCCTGACTTGCGTAGCAACGCACACGTTCTGATCAGTGGAATTTTCGTGAAGTTATTTCAAAAGAGCAGATGATGCATTTACAGTACATTTGTTTTTGCTGTATGTTTTTCCTGTATGCTAAAATTGATTGCTATCGTCTCAGTGAAAGGGCACCCTTTGCGAATACAAGCATTTATGAAGAGTTTCAGAAGTAATACCTGGTAGGGTTAAGAAACATTGATAATAAGTGGATAGGTAAATTACATACATCACCAGAGACAATTCATAGTCAGAACCCATTGCGTAGATTGCATAGCCAAAATGAAACACATCGATTTAATCTTAAATACACCGGTACATGTGCAATGATTATCCTAAGCACAAACGTACATAGACATGAATATGATACCAAAGTAATCAGACCAACGTATAGTCTTCAATTGCTTAGATAAATAAGGTTCATCTTATCTGTCAAGCATAGTTTGAACGGTGTCTTGATCGCATTAAGATATTCAGCTGCTCTCTTCTAGATGCGTTTTCTCACCGTTTACCTCAGATTATTCTTATATATGGAGCAAAATTACGAACTCAGAGTCACGGGATCCGGCTTTTGTCACGGTAGTGTAGACCAACGTCCCTCTGTTTCAGTTTTGTAATAACCAGCAAGTGCAATTCAAACTCGGAGAGTTCATGCTAAAACATGGATCTTCCCGTTGTTACCTTACGGCAGATAAGGTAATATCTTGGAGAAACTGCTGATTTTAGTTATCTTCAGTGCCGACACTGAGATGCATATAACGCGAATAATAAAGATAATCTCGCAGCAGCCGTATGGCAGTGATACTTTTAGCTGCATATCATCAGACGTACCAGCAAAACTTTAAAATTATTGGTATTTATTGCATGCATGGTCCTAGCGCCTGAGGCTCTTTATCTCTATCTCTCTTTCTCTGATGAGTTGGTGCCTTAGCTATTTCAATTAAAATTTTCCCTTGATTTTAGGTGTGCACATGCATTGTTCGTGTACACCTTATTAGTTCATTTCTCCATATAATAATGTTTGCTAATGCTGTGCAAAAACTGGGCATTCACCAGTAGTATCTTAATCATCATTTTCACGGAAAGCGATTGGCCAAGGCGAGCTGCAATATATAGTAAATTACAATTAGAGTTCTGTTGGATTTTTAGAATATATGCATCTGGCACGCTACAACGGTAGTTATGCAAGATAGCTCCATGGTTATAAGGTTGAAATAATACTCTAAATGTCTTACGAAATCAAATTAGGTAGGTATTTTGAGATCAATTTGGAACGAAACGGCAGCGCTGATGTAGCTGAGTGGGTTTTCTAAAGCAACTTACTATCCCGAGGTTCTTCAATCTACATACTTCACCCGGTCATATATAAAGAGGTGATCAAACTGGTTCACTCTTGCACATCCGGTATTCAAGGTGTTGAGGCTCACAGTTTGTAATGTTCTTATTACTGTCATTGAATGTTTTGCTCTCATCAAAATAACAGCCAGTTTTTTGGTCAGTCAGTTGTACTTGAATTCTGTTGTACTTTCACATTCAAACATAAAATTTGCTTTAAGATTCGTAAAATGATAGGGTTTATAATTATATCTAAAGACAATGTCATGCAGTCGATCACCGTCCAAAAATTTAAGACTCACCTTACATATTTGTCGTTATTCCCATAACGATCGTTAAGTGTTGTTAAGGATGTAAAAAACGCAATTCTCCAATAGTGTTTTCTAGGATGTAAAAAGCGCAATACTCCATAAGAACAATCATACATATCGATGATCAACATGCCAATGTCACCCATCTAACTATCTATGGTATGGACTCTTATGGACAGCTTTCTGAGATGAAATTATAACTTACCACGTCATAGGACAACGATTGTAAATCAATGCAATCAATAGAGGCAGCATATCATTTCAAGGGTGTCACACGAGGGGAAGGCCGGGGAGTCGGGGTTGGTTAAGGTACCAAATAATTGTGGGGTAAATTTTGATGGTAACTATTTCGTACTAGTTTCAAGTAATCGTCGTCTTTCAGAAAGCCAGAAGTGTTCAGTGATGATCGTTTCCTGGTAAGCGGTGCTGATTATTATGAAGATGACGATGATGATGATGATAATCATGATAATCATGATCATGATGACGATAATGTTGTTGATGATTATGATAATGATTGTGATAATGATGGTGAATGTTATATTAGTTAGTATAAATCCGCCATTTGCGCGTGCCATGAATATTTAGGTTGCGGGTGAAATTTGAGAGCTTTAGAATTATTCATAACAAGTATACAAATAACTCATGAATGCAATACCTGAATATAAACTAAGCCTGGAACTGATCATTGACCAACAGTAGCAGCTTATCGTGTTGTAATGCTGTGAAAACATCAAATTTTATAAAGTATATATGACAGTTTAGGTAATGCTGACGCTAATTTGCTTGTGTGAATTTACAATGTTCAGCATTAACATATTTGAAGCTACACTGCAAAGCAAAAGCTGGTAATAATGAATTGGTTCTCGGAACTGCATCTGGAGCATTACAGACATTACAAAAGTACTGCACTACACACATATATATATATATATATATATATATAAATATATAATATATATATATATATATATATATATAATATATATATATATATATATATATATATATATATATATATATATATTATATATATATATATATATATATATATATATATATATATATATATATATATATATATATATATATATATATATATATATATATATATATATATATATATATATATTAGGGTGGCTCAAAAAAACCTTTTTTTGAAAAAGCTTGCTCCCCTGGTTTTATTTTGTGCCTAATGATGCCCTTATCACACTGATTTTTTTTCAGATTTTTAAAATTAATTTTATACCCTCCCGTCTAGCGTTTTCTGGAAAAATCACGATTTTCAGCTATTTTTCATGTATTATGCAATTCAAAATGTATTAAAATTAATATTTCATACTTTCATTATGTTTAACTGTCTAAACATGATTGGTGTATTCTATTTGTATGCTAATATGATGTACTGTGTACAGTTTGGAAGGAAAAAAAGTCATTAAAATAGCTTTATTTATCATACCTTCTTGTTCATTACACAATACAAAAAGCATATGATCACTGAAATAGGACTTCCTGTCCATTTATGAAGCAACTTCAGTACAACAAAATGCATTTTAGTATGCTTTAGGGTTTCAGTCTCAGTCTTAGATTATGGCATTTAAGTCAGCCTTGCGGAGGTGTGACAGCCGACAGCGTTGATCCGTTCAAACCAATATCACATCGTCAATATGTCCTGCGTCACGTGTAGCATTTGCGTACTCCTGCACGTCCTTGACGGCACGCTCAGCGCAGTCATTGACCACCTTCAGGTCCCTCACTAGCTCCCTCAGCTCCCGATAGGCTGCATCTTGGGGCCAAGTTGCTGGTTCTCCGGGCAGCCAGTCTGTATTGCTTCTGAATAGCTTAAACAGCAGCCAAGATGGCTCACTGACGAACACTGCCAGACTTGGGCGGGTCTCTTCCAGTAGGTCAATCACAGGCTGGAAGTTTGGTTTGCCTGGATGGAAGACAGGTGGTGCAGGGTGTGCTACCAGAGCCCTTGCTACCTCCTCCTTCTCATCTTCTGATACACCATCATCGTAGAGGCACAGTACGACCTGCTCTGGCACATGGTACCAAAGGTGCCGTTTGATGCTCTCGAGCCCTTCCCTGGCAGCCTGTTGTTCCACTGAGGCATATGCCTTAACTGCATAGTAGAAGCCAAGATTATTGCGGGGTGCAGGAGCTGTCAGACGAGATTTTAGGAAGTAAGCCCCATACAGAAGGGTGATGATCTGCGACATCTTCAGGACCACAGATTTCAACCGGGGTGTCAATGGCCACACATTACTGAGAATCTGCATCTTCATCAGGTAGAGCGAACTGGCCCATGAAACGTGCTGAATGGTTGGCACCTGGTCGTCGCATTCTGAAATCCCCTGGGTACCTGCAAAGACAGACAGTTCATAATTACTAGTGGTGTTTGATATTTAATTCATGAACAGATTATCTAACTAGTAAGGCTTTTATTGAACTCACATCACCCCCCTGGTAGAAGTAGATGAGCTCTGTCAGCTCACGGTAGTCCTCCCTCTGAAAAGTGTTGGCCACCAACTGGTCCCTGGCCCACTGCGTTGACTCCAGAGCGAGGGTGGTGACTAAGGTGTACGGTCCAGTTGGAGAACCAGCAAAGTCAGCAGGCCACTTCCACTGTGCCAGCCCATTAGGATCCGGGAACACTTGAGGTGGTACTGCAGCTGCAGCGGCTCTGGCTAGAGGGAGATACCACTCCTGGCAGCGCTTGAATATGGGCTCCACAGGACCTATAAGATATATACTTTTGGTCAAACACACTCCTGCTGATTTGCACAATGTACATTTAAACTGGTTTACTAGTATACACAATATTGGTAGACCTGGTCTGTATAGTGTAACTGTAAGTGTATATACATACCCTTTGTGGCAGGTATGAAGCTTGACCACATATGCTTGATGTGTAGCTCTGCCATGTGGTGTCTACAAGCATTCCACAGAAACGCATGGCCAACAGCCTGCTCCAAGCGGATGCAACAGCCTTGCTGGATGCCGGTGTTAGAGGCTGTGGTATCAAACACACCAGCAACAATGGACTCTCTGGGGATATCATAGACTTGGAGAATGTCTAAGCATGAGTTGCAGAGCTGTTCTCCTGTTCGTCTCCTAACAATAGGGGCTCCTAAGAATGTTGGGGGACAGTCACCTGGTCCACTTAAAACCACGGCATTGCAGTCATCATGCATTACTTATGCATAGTCAATGATCTTTCTATCCCAGTGGACCACGGGGTACCTAGGCCTAACTTTCTTGGCTCGGATATCTTTAGCCTTTTCTTGTTGGGCTGACTAACGATGGCGTTTGATGGTAGCTGAACTTGCGACAACTTCTTGCATGTCCCCACCAGCAGCTACAAAACTGTTGCGGATACCATCGCTAGGTGCTGTGTGTAAGACATATGGTATCTGGTAGCCACTTGTGTTGTCAATTTCAATAATGTCTTACGATCCACCCCAGTGCAAGGTATTGTGTCTGTTTTGTTCTTCAGTTCCTGCTGGGTCTTTGCACTAGTCACATACTCTGTATCACTGACATCTTCACAGTTCTCCTCGTGGTTACTGCCAGTTGGAAGAAAATTACTACATACTACTACTATATACATGCATCTCTAATACTAAAGCCACCTGTACCACACACTAAACCTCCACCATGTATTTACTTACTGTAGATGAATAGTTTACACACTAAAACAGCTGGAAGTAAATGGTACAGGTTTCTGCTGGGTTTTCAGTTGAATCATCACTGGAGATTGATCTTTTTGGAGAAGGTTGCGAGGTATCTCTCCTGGGGCGACCACGCTTACGACCGCTTTGTGTGGACAGGCTGGTGCACTTGACGAGCGTGGTTTCTGTCCACTTCTACCAGATGTTCCAACCATTTTACAGCTACACAAATAAATCTGCTTGTTCCTTATAATCTGCACTAGTTGCACGTATTTGCATTCACCACCGAACATTCATTATTCTGCAGAATTCACTCTGTGACACACAGTAATTGTTCTGCTGCATTCATTCAGCACCACACAATTATTGTTTTGCTCCTTGCATCTACTGATACATAGCATATTTAAGGTATAGAGCATTGTCACAGAACATCTATAGTTGAAGGAGTATAATACAACAATATTATATCAAAGACCTTTTCCATTGATGCCACTTTTGTGTGTAAAAATGCATGTTTTGCATTAAAATTCCCATTTTGGAGTTGTATAAAAGAACACAAATAGTGCAAAACGCTTATATTACCATGATAAATATGTTTAGTCTGTTATACTTCACTTACCTTAAAATTTGTGAGGAAAATCAATATAATATGTGCAAAAATATATATTTTGGACCTAAAATCGTGATTTTTCCAGGGTATAAAATTAATTTTAAAAATATGAAAAAAAATCAGTGTGATAAGGGCATCATTAGGCACAAAATAAAACCAGGGGAGCAAGCGTTTTCAAAAAAAAGGTTTTTTTGAGCCACCCTAAAAAATATATATATATATATATATATATATATATATATATATATATATATATATATATATATAGATATAGTATATATATATAAGATAGATATATATATATATATATAGAGATATATATATATATAGATATATATATAGAGATCTATAGATATCTATCTAGTCTATCTCTCCCTATCTATATATCTGTCTATATATAAATATAAAATATATATATATAAATATATATCTCCGTAAATATATCTTTCTATATGAATATATCTCTATATATATCAATATCTAGTTTTTATTCGTTATATATCTCTATATCTATATATATATATTTCTATCTCTCTTGATATAAATAAATGTATATATATATATATATATATATATATATATATATATATATATATATATGCATAAATTTTACGTGCACATATCATACATACATTAGTGCACACATTGCTGGTATATACTTGTATTTATCAATATTCTGTTATGTGTGCAAGGATTGTACAATTGCAATTTGATGAAATGCTCACTCATTCGGTTAACGGCTTTCCAATTATGGGGATGAGATGAGAGGTTCAGACGTTCTAGTTCTTACTTTAAGGCCAAATGGACGTATTTGATGGCATTCGTTACACACAGCGCCATAACAACCCGACGTATACGCCTGCAAAATGTAATTCATGCAAGCAGCGGGTAATTTCAATTCGCATAAGGTCACCTTGTAATCGGATTATAACGCAAGATGAACCTTGTGCGCTTTAAAACTGAATGGCTCGTCGGGTATGACGTTCGTACATCATGATATCATGGCACGATATATACCGCATCAGGTCAATATTGTTTGAATAACCAGCATTATTATTTTAGCTCTATATGCTTGTGTAAGCCTTTGGCTTACGTAGGTACGTTTTGTGATTATCCGTCTTGGCTGTGTTTACGTATGGACCACATTACTAGAGGATGTTCTTCCATTGTGTTATCTCATACTGCCTCTTTGTACCAATAGTTACGGAGAGGAACTGCCTTAGAAATAGCAGTGATTGGTAGACTGGGTAGATTTTATTTATTGGCGCAACAAGCATATTGCAACTGCGTTGCACAAGTGCTGATGAACGGTATTTCGCTATGGGATATCCGCACCGGAGCGAAATATAGGAGTTATTAATTCGAAAGACTGTAAAATGTCCATTTTGCGTGACGTTGGCATTCAAGTACACGAATAAATTACTAGATTACCACTCATTTTGAATTGTCATTACTTGTGAACGACCTCACCTTAATTTCGTAGAGTGGTATTTCTCATGCATCAGCATCAATATATCTGGGAATTTTTCAATTCATCCGAACCCCTCAACTGTCCGCACATGGCGATATGAGTTAAGGTTGCTTGTCACAACTGTAATCCATCCGTACCGCGTTCAGATTCTAACCGTCCCCCCTGGTTTCGTCTTTTCATTTGAATGACGCATTCCACGCTTGGTCAGTTTATATATTCACACACGGATTCAGACTGGACTGCCCTCTGTCAATCTCTGACACTCCGAAATGGAAAGCATGACATTCAGCACAAGCCGTAGTCATTTGTCTGCGTAAGACCTTAAGCGGTTTATTATTAGTTTCAAGGAAAGCTTTGCTAAGCAGCTGAGTGGTTATCATCTGGCGGAAATCAATCAGTCATTGAATCAAAGTCTCACAGTAGAGAACGGCCGTATTGGGTGCGTCTTATTGTGATTGACGACGCTGTTTTGTCAAGAAGGCCAGTTGTGAACGACTCGACATTAATTCCATTATAAATTATACAAAAATGCCAAATTGCACAGCTCACAGGGAACACCTATATTCCGACGCAAACATCAAGTTTATTATTTCCCTGCACTTACACACCACTCGCATGGTAAGGGGGCGGCTGTCATGTAATACTTAACCACAAGCAACAGACGTTTTCACTCCTTGTTCAGAACGTGTCACGAAGGCTCATTACTGTTGGTTAAAAAGACTGCAAGTGGTAAAGATACGAGTTTAGGCACTTGTCACACTGATGAGGAATAGTTACGATGTTATGATTCTTGCAGCAGAAAAATGACCTTAACAAATCAGCCACTCTGAACGCTCATCAAATTGGGTTGTGTTCGGTTTCACACGCATCATTATTTATGAGGGGGGTGTCTATTTTGCCTAGGTAATTTATGTAGGTTCCAATTATGCCGTATGTCGTTCAGAATATCGCGGATATTTTGCTAGTCTGTCGGGTTTTTTTGCGTTATTTGCTGACAATATTGGGTGAGTAGCAGGGCTTCGCGCTCAAATACGTCGACGCAAGTTTAAAAACGTAGTTCATAATACAGGGCGCTGCACTATATCATCATTAACTACTCGCTCAGGTTGGCCCAAAGCTGTGCGTAGCTGGCGTCCTCCACAATTCATCATGAACACTACAGATATGTCAACCCAAATGTCCGGAATTGTATAGGCATTGCCGAGTAGCTGAACGTGGAATGTGATGTATATGTCAGTCAAGTGAGCTTCATTTAATGACCAGCTGCTCGGAAATGAACCCAACATGATCAAAGTGTGGTGATCGCACCATCCACTGACATTGATGAAGCTTCGACAAAAGCAATTTCTACTTTATCAGGCAGGATGCTCCCTCAGAACTGCCACAACCATAGTTATGATATGACGTCGATGTGTATTACATATAAACTGATGTAAACTATAGCGGTGTTCTTTGGCTACATGTCGATATTTTATTATGTTAATAATGTGCAAATATTCAACTCGTACGATCCAAGATGATGCAATGATGCAGATATCTGCAACGATGATCGTTAAACATATTACTTGGTAAGCAAACAGTTAACAGTATTTCTATGTAGGATTGCCCTATTTGTGCGACTTTATTTGAGTGCAAGGTGCTATCTACTTGAACTGACATATCCTGCTTGTGTTTAACTCATGTTTGACCCCATACTAGCCTCGTTGTTTATAGTGTTCGTGGCTAGACTAATCCTTTGTTGATCAAAAAATCAAGCGACGTTTCCAAAAATGCCACTTTGCACGCAATATCTGTAATAAACTAACATTCAACAACAGAGATCTGTGTTATTTTACCCGGGCAAATGGCGTGAATCATATCGAGAGTTTTTGAATGATACATAATCTAGCTGATCACAATCACGCATCATGCAACAATTTAGCCATGTTTAAGACTAAATCTTGCATTTAAGACTAAATCTTGCACATCTCATCATTGTTTTGCATGAACAGCTCTTCAACATTATTGGAATGAAAAGGCATGTAGTCAAAATTTTACACTGTTTACTTATTGTAACCAGCAGTCCTACATAGTGGCTTTTAGATTTCATTATGAATTTTTGTTAATGATTCCGACATCGGAGATGACAGATAATCAGCATCATAGAAGAATTTGCAAGTTGGTCGATAGCGCCAACATTCACATTTTCTAACAATAGCACACATTATCACCAGCTTAACAAATATTGTATAGAGCAAGCGTCATACTTGATCCCAAAAATTGATAAACACTGGCGTTATTTAATCGTTAATCAAGATAGTTCGATAGAATAAAAGTATATATTGACGTTCATAATTTGAAACCAAAATCATCATCATCATCATCATCATCATCATCATCATCATCATCATCATCATTATCATAACCATTGTCTTCATTATTATCATTATTATCATTATAATCAATTCGTAATTGTCAATGATATTAAGCTCATAAGTCTATAAAATACAAACATATGCTTCGCGGTTCCCCCCGACTTTATCTCCTCGTTGTTGCTTAAAATACGAAGCGTTCCGCTAGATGATTGGAAATGTAAATTTGGTCCATCCAAGTTTCGCTATCATCTACGTCCCGCATTCAGCTTCATATGAATTGTCGAAAGCAACGAAGCATGATATGTGGCAGATAATTTATATTTGTTATCGATGAATATCATCAATTCATTGAGAACCTGACGAAATCTTGCTTAAAGAGATACATTACAGCCCTAGCAAATGTACCCTTTGCTCGTAATTTACTTCCGAAATACCGGTCACAAGATCTGTAGTTCGCCCATGAGCTATAACTTCTATGTTTATGTCACTTCAAAGGGAAACTGACATCCATAGACTGCTAAAGCTAACGATTCGTTGATTAATTATTTAGTATATGCACAAACCATCAAACCTTCCGATCCTTTACAAAGCAATTGTCATCAGTTTGGAAATAATTTTGAATGTGTTCGACTGTTTCAATTGGTTAATTTTTGAACTATTTCATGTGGTATTGAACCTTCGAAAAGTGCAAATTTACAAAGTACGCACGCGCTTTATGTGTTCGACGTCCTTCTCATATAGAGTCACTTCACTTGAATATTGTTATTTTATCAAACAGTGGCAACGGACGCTGATAAGAGCCGTTTACACTACTGCTAATATATATTTATAATAAAAATATATATATATATATATATATATATATATATATATATATATATATATATATATATATATATATATATCGATATATATTTATAAATATATATATATATAAAAATATTTATATATATATATATATATATATATATATATATATATATATATATATATATATATATATATATATATATATATATATATATATATATATATATATATATATATATATGACAGAAACTCAGATGAGCCTATCGAAAACATGTGACCGCCTTTACTCAAATATGACATTCACCTGTTACTACCTTATTTAACATTATACAGACGTCCCATTTCAACAATGTGCATTGTATTACACCGAGCATTGTCACGCCATTTTAAGATTTATTACAGACACTTACACGTGACCTTCAACTTGTGGTAATATGGATTAATGTGCTCCGTTTCATCGTGCACACTTAGTAATCGAACTTGGCAGGGCACAATTGGTCCTGGAAGTCGTCGGCCTGATTGCACACTAGACTGATGAAAACAGTGCGAGGGTTATCGATCTTTTATGAAATACATAAGCGAATACAATGCTCAGGTTATCTCGGTCACAGATGTGAAAATTTAACAGTGACAAAACACACTACCATCATCATCGTCATCATCTTCTTCATCAACATCATCATTATCATCATCTGAAGCAACAGCAGCACCCGAATCATCACAATTACAATCGTTTTCATTATTATTATCATCAGCGCCAGCAGCAGCAGCAAATCACAGACAATTGTCCCTAAATATTTATCATCTTTCGGACACAAAGTTGCAACGAAACATCTAGGTTATGTCTTTATCTTTTCTTGAGTAAAGACCTGTGGTCAATGCATGGAATGTATGCAATACGTGAGCGCGTGAAGGTTGACATGTGATAATGTCACATTAATGGTATAGTTGCTTTCATCTGAGGCTTAATATCGATTATTTGCAAAGCAATGTTTCCGCAGTACGTAACTTTTAAATAGAAACTGGAATTTTAATCAGCTGCCAAATTGGCATACAAACAACGCTTTTGACGTCTTTAACACAAGAAAATAGTACAATAAATAATACAAGCAAAACTGTCCACGCCACGTTCACATGACTCTTCTGCCACATTTCGCCAGACTGTGAAATTTTTGTATTCGTTCCTAACAAATTGTCATGTATTTCATGCCTTAAAAATGAAGTCCCTCGCATTCGAATTCATTTATCTATATCGTAATGGCAATTTTCAGTAAAGCATTTGGTAAATTTGAATAATTAGTCTACAGCTAGTTAATTGTTTTAAAGAGGCAATGCCTGGTACTGTATAAGCTTGCTGCATATTTGCAAATGAATTATAAATAGTGACAACCACAGATATTCAAGCCGTCTTAATATGTATGGTGTGCAATATATCACTCTGTGCAAAAGTTGACAGTGACTTCTCGAATCTGATCTAACGATTGCTTTTAACATTCATAAGGGACGTCCTCAAGGTAAGGTCAATCATTGTCTTAACAGGGTTTACTTATCGCATTTATGCAGGAAGCGTAATTGTTCTGTCCTCTCCTAAGCGTGATGTCGAGGGATGGTTTTACTATCGACAAAACATATCTATAGAGAGAAATCACGATTCTGAAGTCATCTGAAGACTTACTTCCACTGGCGGGATGATGACGACTCATGCTTTATGGTTAAGTTTAAGAAATTAAAGAGCAAGTCAAATCTCCGAGCGTCAAGCTGACACGTAAATTCTTATATTGATGATTGGGTATTAACTGTCAAGCGTTGATAGAATGACAGGATAGATTAAAATGCCAAAACAGCAGATTTTAAATATGCACTGGAAACTGCAGTTTGGGCAGCATTGTTATGAACAAGTAGACCGCGGGGCGTGCGAGAGCATAGCAATCATTCATTTGTCACTATCAAACGCAATAGAACACAAAATGCTAGGATGGTTATAATTTACGCTTCGGTTGACTACAATGATCCACAGGGAATGTACCATAACCACAAAATCCAACCACATAAGCATGTTATCTCAACGTTAACAATTAATAAATGATAGACCAATAAATCAAGGTGTTTTACGAAAAACATTCATAGTACGTGCTGTATTATGTGCAATATGGATTCCTGTCAGCATGTGTATCTGCGTTTATTTATAAGATGATCTAAATAATTGATTATTAGAGAGATCACGGCACATTTTAAGCTTATTTTAGGTGTCATTGATCAAAAGGAATTGCTGCAACGATGTAGGAACTAGTCAATTTACGCTCTACATCTAATTATGATTCAGCAGCATCTTTGATTAAATAGACTTTTCACTACACGCCTGATAAAGATGATATACTTCGAAAGCCGTGATCGTCCAAGCATTTCTCTTCGTAGCAGTTTAATCATCCCAGCGTACAGTATCCTTGCATAGCTCCCTTGAGTGCAATAAAATGCTAGTTATACGTAGTTCCGCAGCGGGCGAGACGCACTCACTGGTTCATGTAGCTTTAAAGAAACTACGCTAACGACACGATCTATAATGGCTAATTTACTCGATAATACAGCTCGCTATGGCAATTCGCTGTCAGTGGAAATGGTGATTACGATGCTGCTGGTGAATGCCCGGTATTTACACACCATGCTTTTCGGATTTGTTCATTTCAGTATTCCAGTCGTATATTAAAGATTAATATTAGGCACACACACACACACGACAGAGAGCCAACATCAGAATTTCTGTAAGCTAATAAGTAATCTGTAGTTTAGTAAACCGCAGTAGGATTCATTCTCCATATAGTTTGACAACACTGTTGCCACATTAACCTTGGATATATTAACTTCCAATACGTAAAAATGTTTTGACTTTTGAAACAAGGTTATCCAGTCTCGATCTTTGTTCTGTTCTGGACCGTATAAGTTGATATGGACAAGCTTTTCTGGCAAAATGTAACACAGCTACATTAAGGAATCTTGTAGGTTTCTACGAAAAATTGAAGGTGTTTTGTGGTACCCAATTTGACATCTGATCAACATTCAAGCCACCGTTACATGGGGCTAAATAACATAATTATAGCTTTTTAAGGAATCGATATTTAGCCATTTTTGAATGATATGTAACCGGTTCACAGCCAAAGTTAATCATTAAGCTTTCAGTAATCTTTTATGGCGGAGAGTAACGAAAGCTGCATCGAACATAAAGCAACCAAGGTTGCTGGTTGAAACATCGGATCAGAGATAAGCTGCATGTTAGCATCCATCTGCACGGATTGACCATATTGTACCTCCTGATGATGGCGATGGTTACACGGCGGCGCCGGCGGCGGGGACGACGACGGCGATGCTGCTGCTGATGATAATCAAGATGGTGATCATGATGATCATGATCATGAAGATTGTGCTCATATTGAAGGTGATATTGTTTATTACTGCGACACAATAAGCATATGCTGCGAGAGGGAATTTAACCAAATGATATTTGCAAATTACGTCAGTCCTCGTGTATAAAAAAGCCGATCGTTATATATAACGGCTGTCGTTTGAAAATCCCAAAAGCCAACCACATAGATTCCAAAATGAATATCAAGTGTCAAGTCATGGCAGTATGGCGGAATGAGACTGGGGCAAGAATCAAGGTACTACAATTTCGACTGGATACCCTGAAGCAGCATCTATTCCCCGGGGATGGAACAGAACAATTTGACAAAAGAAAAGAAACGCCTACTATTGAATTCACCGAATGTTAACAATACTTGACTTAGAATGCTTGGTAGCATTGGGAAGGGATTAGATTGTTTGACAAAGGGGATAACCATAAATAGTGTCCCTGAAAAGAAGAACATAGTAAATCCAGTTAGTCACTGCATTTCAAGACCCAAGTAATATTAAGTGTTCATTTGATATAGCTAGGCGCCACTGCGATATGCTGATAATACAACCGCAAGTCTATGGACATAAAATACTCGCAATGTAATTGTCTAGCAATTGCTACGCTCGGCATAACAGTAACCATAAGACCAGTGGGATTCAGTTGATCTGGCTGGAGTTATAAACAAATGCACCAGAAGGTATATAATTACTTACTTATCACCTCTCTGTTGGGCTTTAAATATCAGTATAATACGGTTGTGCGGGAGATTGTTGAACTTCTTTGTTGTAGTGGAAAAGTTTGTCATGGGTGCCGAATTGCGCTGTCTTTCATTTACAAGTGCGATAGATAATGACTATAAGTTTTTGGACTTATGGAGTGTCAGTCAACCATCTTGCACTATTGTTAAATGTATGAGAAGAAGTGTTTTTTTCTACAATATGATAGTGCCACCTACGTGTGTGCAATGTTTGTGCGTGTGCGAGTTGACGAAATGCTAACGGGTTTCTTTGTTGACTGGTCAGTTATGGAAATGTAGTCGTAAATTTAAGCTGAACCTCCTTGTTCTAGCTTCTAGGGCGAAGAACTAATTTATGCTATAGTCCCTAGTCAAGTTATCAGTGTCTCAGTACACCTCCACCGTCCGCCCTAGGTCACATCACTTGACATGGTTTCAGGATGCTAGTCACATTTACTGTCAATCAACATCCGCTTACTGTTGCTAGACATTTCCGCCATTGCCGTCTTTACACAAACATATTACAGCTTATGTACTCACACACAGGTTTGGGTAAGACACCAGAGTTCTGTCTGCAGACAACCTCTTAGACTCGTATAAGCAGAGATCATCTTCTCTCCAACTAAATCAAAACGGAAATATCACGTGATATGGATGCCAAATCCTGTAGCTGTCAAGCCCGCACAGCGTAGGTAAAGCTTCAATCTGCTCCTCTGTAGGTGATAATTTATCCAAATTGAGCAAGATTTAAACAAACTTTGGATAGTTGGTAGTATGCAGCGGCAGATCATTGACAACACCCTCGTTCATTGTACCGAGTCACAGGCGAGACAAATGAGTAGATGCTTGTTTCTGGCAGGTCAAATTTACCACCTCTCATAAATATGCTGTAAGAGAGCGACAAAAATATATGTCATGATGGGCGCTCACAAAGGTGGCATAACTAAGTATGGTTACTTTGTTGGCAACACCATAAACATTGTGATAATTCTTCATAATGGTGACAGCAGTCAAAGCGCGGGACAACAATTGCCGGACATAAAATAGAAGAAGCATACAGTAGCACACCTTCACAACACTTATCCATTACCAAATGTCAGTTGCCTGAGAGCGGCGACTTTTAACTTAGAAAGCAATCATTGATGCGTAGTACTCCGTGCTTCTCTTTTTCGATTGAGCTCGGTGTATGTTAGTTTTGTAGAATGTTTTAAATGTTGCCATTGATTAATTGTACTTTGACGCTTCGCTTTTTGGTCTCTACGATGACTTGGCGTCGCTCTTGAAAGTCGAGTGGTGTTGTGCGACGATCTTGAATCCTTTCATTCACTATTACTAGTTTGTTTACTCGGCGGTTGGCGCAGATGATGCTTGCGAGGATATAACTCAACCGCACAGTAAATAATGCACAGCTCAGTTCAATATATCTGTTGTATTGGCGGGGATTGTGAATTCGTATGGGCCTTTTACCGGAAGAGTTTGTTTGAACGGTACTACCATAAAAAACTAACGGAAAAAACTACCATGATTTCTGTAACATTCTACAAAGTGAACAATCATGGTAGAGCTTTACCATTATTCTACGAATCGATATACGAATCGGCCAGATAGAAACTGTACATGTTTCTTGTTTGACGCATTGCAGTGTACAGAGCGAGCAACAGCCGTTAGCCTTGGCATTCCTCAGTCCATCAATAAAACCAAAGCAATCCCAATCATAAGTCATATAACTTGACATAGACGACTAAGGATGACGTCTGTCGCAACATGTCGACATTCATCACTGGTCTTCTTTGGCCTGGTGTATATCAATGTGCATACTTATGTGGGTACCAGCTAAGTTCGCAAAGCTACTTGAGAGCTCCGAGTGATGCTGGTATTTTCATGTGTAACAAAAACGCGAGGAAGTCATGAATCTGAATGTTAAAAACAGAACTTGGCTCAAACACAATCGAAAATGACAACCGCCCGTAACCGAAACGTACTACTAGCAGTTCGCGTCTTCAAGACCGCTACAAGTACTCCCCCCTCAGAACTGCGGAGACTAAAAAATATTTTGTCCATCAGGAGTTGGAGAATGGCTTCTGCATTGCGTAACCCAAATGCGTTGGAGTGAAATACGTAGGATCCAAAGGGGTAATAATACACGCCCCGTGTTACCCTGCCATGCAAGGACTATGTAACAGGAAAAGAAACAATTACTGGTTTTGTTAATGCATTATTGTAGTTTGTAGATTAAGTTAGACGTACTCGTTCTAGGTTCGCGCCTATAAGAGAAGCATTTGTTGTCATTAGTTGCGCATTCTTTCATTACAACACTTTCCACCTGCAGAATCTAGTTACTACCAAAAAAGCATGATTTCACTGGTCAGACGATTAGTAGATAATCAGATCAGATTGTTGGTAAACTGGCGTGTCCATAGGCCAAGTTGTCTACACCGTTCGCTGCTATCCACCTCTTTGAATCAAACGAAGAGAGTGACACCCTGTTGATGTGGCATCGACATTACACCTACACCAAAGCGCACAGAAAAGAAGTGTCAACAATGCGCCCTTTACCCTTTATCAGACATCACAAGTTCCTCCACGCGTTCGATTCGCTCCATAAGATCTCTCATAACATTCTTCAGGTCCTCAAAATCATCCGCCAGATTATTCTTTAGGTCTTTCATATCACCCCGAACATCTCTCAGCTCGTTCTTAGGTTCTATTTTTTCGTCGATACGCTCTTCCGTGTTCATTTCTACACCTTATGCCCTCGTTTATACTAAATATGAGTATATATAGTGCACAAATATCCGCGCAATAAAAAATTATTTTGTGTATTGAGGTGGGTCAATAAGGTCATTCACCGCCCGCTGTATGGTAAAAAAGCACTCAATTTTTGTCTGATACCTTCCAATGCTTCGTCTTTTCTTCTTTGGATCAGCGCGGTTTTTTTTTTCATCAATTGAAACAGTCTGGTACGCTTTTACAGATCTAGCCTTTATTTCCCCCTTTATTTGGGTATATTTTGTGACCTCAGCTAAACGAGTTTAAACTCATGATCCGAGATATCACCATCTTCAAGTGCTGTCGCTCCAACGTCAGCAGTGGTATTCAATTTGCTCTGCGCTAGAATGCGGATCTGCTCATGTATTTTCAACTTGTTGGTCAGTATCCAACTGATAAATTTTCCAGCGATTCCATGTAGCTCACAAGCGGCCCCAGTAACACCCAACACAGTGGCAATAGGAATGGCAACCACTGTAGACATTACATCTACACCAAGACACATACCAGCAGTAAGTGTCTACTCCATCCACTGAGTTCACTGCACGCCTATATTTCTTATACATAGCACAATATTTCTTAATCTACTTCTCAAGGTATTGCATCTTGAGACTGATCTCATTCAACTGATAAGAGTTCCGTGGACTCTCATCGGTGCCGTCGGTTGTTTTTTCATACTGCTGTTTTATCTTAAATCTACATGCCAAGTTCAATTAAGAGTAATGCTACAGACCAAGTTGCCCCTCCGTTTTGAGTGTTTGTATAAAAGTTTATAACGTTACATTATTCCATCTGTAAAGGCTGGTCTAAAGATGTTACAACAGCCAGTTGAACAGCAGACTAGCTAATTTCTAACGCTCTGTTCGTTCCAATAATAACATGAACGACTGATATAGCACAAGTATCAGCGCCCACAGCAGAAGACAACCCCATACAAATGATCTTACCATTGGATAACATGGTATGTCCACAGGTTGAGTCTCGTGAGTCTCGACCTCTGGCCCCATCATCATGCGACCACTCATATCCTCTGTGAAGGGCGCACTTGGTTCTGCCCAAATAGTAATGTGGTGTTTCGTATTTTCAGCTACGTTTAGCCTCAGGTCCCTGTTCTGCTTTCTACGTTTACGATCCACATAATTTTTAGTAGCAACATCCTCCGTTAAAATCGGATCTCCCAACTGAACGATTTTATTCTCTCTGATTTCAAAGTCTCAAGTCATAACACTGCCACCTTTATCCATTTTTTGTGTGTCACCGATAGATCTTTGTTGCATATTCTGAGAGGTCAGCACCCTGAACAGTGCTTGCCGTTTTTATAAATACTCTTTTTTATTGACATTTCACCAGATCAAAAACAATGCTAGCAGGTAAGTCGTGGTTATTAAATAGCCTTCCTTTATTATCAGGTGACTTAATCTTTAACACATGCACAGTGCCGCTAGTAACACGCTAAGAGACAGAATTAGCGATTTTTGTGGTTATAATATCACCGAAAGAGCCACCTTCTAAACCAACAACTTCAAGATGCGTAGTGGGCGCATCATCTAGAATGTTGTGCGTGGTACTGACTTGATCGAGGTGAACATAAATTGCATTGAGCATGCTAAAGTTGATGGGCTGGTCACCTGTGTAAGTACCTGAAAACACCCACCGCCACCGAACTTCGCTAACACTCCATCATCAATATGTGCATTCCCATGAAAAACTTCGAGGGTAATGACCCCATTTACAGCATCAACTTCAAAACCAAGACCGAATGATGTAATCTGCTGCTAAAGAAGGCTGAATCTCCAATGGTCAGGTTTTAATTGGGCAGATCCTCCTTTTCATACATTTTCAGACCGCCATGTAATGACCCCTATTTTTTCATGCTTGTACAAATCCACAGCATACGTGTATGACCTAAGGCCAACACATAGATCGCCTGTAGTGTTGTCAATAGGATTTTGCAGGGACACAGCCTCGCCGCGTTGAACGTTAGACAGGGTGTGGTAAATAGTTGTAAACATGAATACACAAGCCTTTAGACTCAATAGAAAGGCTACATTTAAAGCAGGCCCACTGTACCCGGCCAGCGCAAGGGCAGAGAGCCTGACCCGACCAAGCATTCAAGTCGTTCAGAATGGCGGTACATTCACAGCAAACTTTCCCGATGTGTTCAGTCGCTATACGTTATGCCGCCGGTAGCTGCGGATAAGATAATGCAAGCCTGGGAGTCAAAGCCAATGCAGTTCTGGCAGAACTAGATAAACTTTACAGTGTGGTGTGCAACATGCGGTCATTCAACGACCACCTTAAGGCTGAGGATCCCCTCGTCCAAGCTCTCTACATCTATATTACATAGTGCGGCGTCTACTGGCAGAACTACAAGCGCCCTTACCTCAGGATCATGCCCATGACCCCCATAAGATTCCATACGATCGCAGAGTATATGAGAAACTATGTAGTGCGTGTGGTGTTCAGCCACAGACCACGGAGGGCGCCAGAAGGCAGCCGTTAATAATGGCGGCCTTGGAGTGTTATATGCTCATGAGCGTCGTCAAGGTTGCTGATCGGGACGTCCGTTAAAACCATACACGGATGGCATTTGAAGCGGAAAAGACTTAAATGCCAGAGTTTTCCCACGCAAGCAAACTACAATCCTTTCAGGAACAAATGCGTGTTGTTCTACACCTAACACAGGGCTGTCACCTACCAGCTGCAATAAAGACGTTTTGAAGTTTGCAGGGTCGAGGGTGGACTTTGTCTTTGGCATTGGGCTCTAAATGGCGCCAAGCAACGTGCTTTTACGGGTAGGTCAAGTAGTAAGGTACATCAACCTGATAATCATCGCGTCCAACAGGCAGCCGATTAACATCAACACTGATGTAAATATGGCTATGGAAGGAAAATTTGACAAGCCTCCCGCCCCGAATAATGAACCCCCTCCTGGAACAGCAATGATCCCTGGAAGAGCCGCTGCTGCCTTACCGGCTAGGCCTTTCAGGACTTTGCCAAGGAGTTCAGCTGTTTTTAATCCAGTCCTTTACATCAGGCTTGTCAGCTGGTGTCGGTGTTGGTGCCGGGGTGGCGCTAGTACCCCCTCCACCTGTAAGAGCTTGTACAGTTAACAGAGGCAGATTCCTGTCTTACAGCTCTGCCTCCAGTTTACTCTCCCTTCTGGCTACATGTTTGTCTATTTTACTTAGCTGCGCTAGATTGTTGACCAGTTAACCCCTTTGGGTCTGCATATCCTTGTCAAGCCCTATAAGCTCTCTGAGTGGTAGTTCACCATACCTGTTCCCTCTGGCCCAGCTGCCCCAGTCATTTCTAACTTATCTGCGGCTTTTTCAGCGGCTTGTTCTACGCCTTGGAGGCTTATATAACAATACTTTGCGACTGGACTATTCGGTGAACCCCTAACACTCGCGGACGGCATTCACTCCGCCACGCTTACCTATTGTAGAACAATTAAGCAGTTCTTCGGTATTAGAATTTGTAAGACTTAAGTCAAGTTAGTACTTCAAACGTAACTCTCCCCCAACAAGTTCAAATTTAGTATAATCCCCGCAGAGGGTTGGTGTGTGAACTTTTTCAGCTTAAGCATCGTCATAGTTATTGACGGCGCCTATAACGAGTCTGCCTCCCTGTGGTATCCATTTCAATGTCCCCTCCTATAGTACCCTGAGTTGGGAGAGGGGCCTCATCCTCTTTTCCAGTGTTGAACCAATTCTCCTCCACTTCGTCTTGAAATGTTAGGTTATTAAACTATTCCATGTTACTGTGTTAAAGATATACCCGTATAACTTATTTGTTAACATGACAAGTACTTACGGACGCAATCCAAATCCATACCGCCAGATACGCGAGCCCCTCTGGGTAAAGGGTATGCAACAGTCTGTAGTTATTACAAACAATCCAAGCACTTTTGACCAGAACCAACAACTGCTGGTCCGCTTCCCCAATTAAGGTGCAGACGACGTCATTGTCCAAGGGACAGCACGGCTGGTCTTTACAATCACGCTGACCTCGACTGATGCTAAACCTGTTGTGCAAAACCTGGGTTCCACCGAGGTTAAGAAAGCGACAATCAAGATATCTGGCAATGATGGCATGTCCATCAATGACGGCGATGTGTAGCACTGTTACCTGGATTTGCGGCGGAATGCACAGGAGACACAGGGACTCCCTTATCATTGCATTGACGAAGCTATCCATGAGTACTACCTGATAAAAGGTGAACCCGTCGAGCCTCAGCTTTCAGATTTTTTATGTGCCCTCAGATGACTGAAAGGAACGTGAGGTGACGTTCATTATCCTGGGTATGACTGCGGCTGTACTGGTCACATACAGGCTAGTTGAGTAATTTGCGTTGCCACCAGACAGTATTCTCAATTAGACATTATATATTTGTATATTATATGCGCAAGAATGGTAGCAAATAAGTGCCCTTGGTTATTGGTCATAAAGAGATACCCTTGTAACAGGCCCTGTACAGTTTTGTAACTTACACAGATGAAACATGGTGTCGTTAATCGTCCTTGTACGGTTTGTCAGAATGGTATAAGAAATAAACCAGGACTGTGCATGGATTGTGGGTTCGATAAAGTCAACCACAAGCTTACGTACCAATTAAAAATGCTCCTACTACACAACAGCCATGTGGAAACAAGGCTCACTTGTTTACTAGCGACCCTGCTAAAAATAGAACTGGGATTTCTCAATGTCAAAAAGTAGAAATCACACTGTGGTTACCCCTTTCAGTAGAACGAGGATTTCCCTTTGTCTAAGAATAGAACCGTGACGCTGTGGTTACCCTTCCAGTGGAACGGGGATTTTCCCCTGTCAAAAAATATAGAACCGCTACGCAGTGGATGCCCCTCCAGTGGAACGGAGATTTCCCGCTGTCTAC
Organism: Urechis unicinctus; assembly: GCA_034190875.2. Lineage (NCBI taxonomy): Eukaryota > Metazoa > Annelida > Polychaeta > Xenopneusta > Urechidae > Urechis > Urechis unicinctus. The sequence goes on along the minus strand of CM067350.1, from coordinate 58,771,226 downwards.
ACTCTGCTTCTTTTTTTACTAGTAACAAATTTCCATTTAGAGATATGAATCCATTCGCGAGCACGTAAAGGCCAAAACGATCATGTTACAGATCACTGGTTTAAACCACCCTATCCACGCTCTAAAGTTGCACTCCAAACACTTGAAAAGCGTAATGAATTTGACTGCGTATGCAATGAGATATTTGCTAGATTTACGTCTGGATGGTCCGCGCCACGCAAATCACCCCCCATCCCCACGCCACGCAAAGTAGTTCATAAGGCGTACCATGATATATCGTGTGCTTATATTTAATCAGAAACCCTGGATGGAGCCTTACATTTGCATGAACACAGACCTACGTAAGGTTGCCACCAACGACTTTGATAAGGATGGGTTTTTTCCAGTCAAGCGGGTTACCTAATTATTTATCGCAGAGACTACAGCCTGCAGTCGATGAACAACTCTGTGTTTGGTAAGACCATGGCGAATCTCCGAAGGCGAGTCGACTTCAAGAAAGTGCGCTCGGCAGAAGAGGAAAAAATACGCAGGTTTGTGGCCAATCCCGCCAATGCTCGACAAAAGCGATCCGATGATGACCTGGCTCCCTGAGAAGCATATATACTGACTGTTGAGTTAGTGTTGCTGTGCATATGGGATGAGTGATAGGCTTCTTACCCAATTACTGTGGTACGAAAGGACAGACCATGTATATAGTACAGTGCGCTGCACTAATACAGCTGTGTGCACTGCGATCAAGTGATGACAATTAAACACGTCCTACCTTACTACATTCGGCTGGGTCAGCAAATCATTGATTTCGTTTATATATAGGAAAGCTTTTGGTTCAAGCCTCATCATCATCTACATCCCGTATCTTTGCGATATGACATAATTGTAGAAAGCATCCCAACATGATATGGTATAATATTAATTGTAACTCTCGCACTACTGGCCTATAAAAGTTCTTTCAACAACAAACGCCGGTTCTAAAAACCAGCTTTTTTATAGGCCTTGCCAGTGTAGATTATTTTTGGTAACCGAATACATCCCCAACCTGTACTAGTTATCATTTTTCTTTTGTTCTCTGGTAGGGTAGCTGTAACACATATAATCTCCAATATTGTCTCAGCCAATATTTCACTTACATAAAATAGCCATTCACTATTACATGTAGTAGTAAGTCTTAGAGACTTTTTGAAAATTCGACTCGTTCTTATTAAAGAGAAACAAGAATTTTATCAAGTAAGGTCAAGTTGGTATCGTCGGGTACTATTAACTTAGATCCAGTTTGATTTCCTTTAACATAGTCACTGTTAGACTTAGAATTAATATAGGATGATTAAACACCCATAATTTATCGTGGCACCGGGTGCCTGTTGGGCATTACACCAAAGACCGTACTGCTTCTAGAAGAAGGCTCACTGATGCGTCAGTCCGAGATAAAATGTGAAGACACCACCAGGCGTTAAGTGTTGCTTTTGTCATAGCGTCCCTTAAAACCATGTTGAATTCTCTGATGAAGTCGGCGCATGGAAGCCTAGACCAATAAGATGACTCCATGTCTGTCAATCCCATGTACTTTTGTTGACTTCATAGTTTCGTCGCCTGATGGCGGTGTTGGACTTTATGTAGTTTCATAACACCCACACAGCTTAGCGACTTCTGCACATGTTCCCGGCTAGCCAACTAATGTTTAAGTCTATCCCCGGCCAGTTCCCTCGCTGTAAAAGGTTGTTGACAATCGAATAACACCAACTACTGCGCGGCCATTACAGATAGAGATTAGTGAACGGCGCGAACGCTGTGAGAGCGAACTGTTTTCGATAGGTCTGGCCGGCCAATTTATCAAGTTGACATATTTTTCATATTGTAGCTGTAATCATCGCTAATTCAAGCCTGAGTTGAACGTGTTTGGACAGCGGAAAGGCTCGGCGAAACGACATTTTTGCGCACTCAACAATCACAGTCACATCAGCAAAGTATTCCAATGTGTTAGTGTTTATATCACGGTAGCGCCACCTAACGATTGCAGTGTATTATAATAAGCGTGGTGACCACCACAGAGCCACTAGAGGTGAACCCTCTAAGCGAAGCTGTACACTCAGTGATTACACCGCGATTCTCCAGTCAGTAAAGTCCATTAAACAGAACCATATGTAAAAATCAAATTTATCCAGCTCTAGTGTGATGGCTTCATTTGAGTGCCCGACGCCATCTATTCATAATGATATAAGTAATCGTTCTTGCAGAATGTGGTTAACTTATGTCATTTAATGCGATATTTATGTGACAATATCCGTCAATATGTCACCCAAAGGCGCCGGCAGGTCGACTACCGCAAGCGGTGCTGCGAGAGAAGCAGATGGTGAAGTGATTGTTGTATGGTGGCTGTCTTTTTTCTTCTAGCCAATGCAGTGAATTGGCTTCCAATTATCTTTACAGAGTATCATTTTCCTGAAATAAATTGTTGCAATTCGTATAAAACAAACTGTACATTTTTGTTCCGATACAATCTTCTTAATAGTACTCTGCCTTATTTATTTCGTGCTCTTACATTACTTAGGTCCTTAATGAGGATATATTTGCCCCTAGTCTCAACGTATTTAAAATAATGCCTGTCGTGTCGCATATCCTACATATTATCCCAACGTCTGCAACTTGTTGTCATTTATTCGTTTGACATATGAAATATTCCTAGTAGTTCATCTGCAGCACATAAGCGATTGCGCATAGTGCACGTGATCCTACATAACTTTAGTTACCGAATTCATCATCACAATCATCATCAAAATCAGCATTATAATAAGCATCACCATCATCATTATTATCACTGTCGTCCTCGTCCTCGTCGTTACCGCTGGTGTGTTACCATTGGCTTCATATCTTCATTTTTATAATCATCAACGTCATCAGGAGCTGTATTAGCATCATTACGCAAATTGCAGCTTCTCTCTGGCAAGTTGTATTCAATGATCTTTGTTACGTTATTTTCCTCTAGAGAGGATAGAGAAAGTGTCAACCCATGTGATCAACACGTGGCAAGAGCACGCGAAGTGAATCTTTAGCATGTTTCGAATCTATCTAAGGCGTTGATGTCAGCTGACAAGGTCTATTCATACCACAAGTAAGCAATCAGTATTCGGTTGGCGATCCTTACTCGCCTACATGAAATATTACGGAAAGCTCTATGATTGCGTGTGCTCATCAACGTCTACTTATCATTCACAGAGGCTAAACATATATTCCTTGTAAGCAATAATGTACCCCATGTAATGTGCACACGGTGACTTGGATTTTAATCTGATGTCAATTATGGACCACAGATTTGAAGTCGTGCCTCAATAGGGCTTTAATGTGGCTCTTATACGAATGTGACTCTTATACGTATCAAATGACAAAATATATTTCTAAAGCATGAAGATTTCCATCATCGTCAATCCACTTTGACAAAAATTCTTATTGTTCTAATAAAGTATTGTTTTTTTTTGTGCAAGAGGCGATATACTTGCGATTTTGACATAATATAAGATAAGATAGGAAATGTTTTCATCAGCGAGGATGAAGGTACAAAGCAGAAGCTTAACTTTTACAGCGCCTTGCCCCGTTCCTTTTACCACCATACATTATACATACAATAATATGCAACGATATGTTAATATGAATATACCTGTAAACTATACAGCTAGTTCAGCAAGTTAGTGACATTATTCTACATCGATTCTTAACATCTACGAATACTAAGTACATGGTAAATGAACAAACAGTTAGCTTAAACCTACAGACATCGAAATAAGGTAATTATTGATATATGAAAAGCAAATGATTCCTAAAGGGTTTTGTAAATGCTTGATAAGTAAAATGGCATTTGAATTCTTCGTTGAGATAGTTATACTTTATTTTCCCGCTGACAAGCGTGGATTGGCCCCTAGCAGTGCTATTTGAGCGTGGGGTTACAAATGAGGGATTTCTTTCTTGAGAAATAGCTATGTGTCGTTTGTATTTATGCAAACGTGGGCTGCAGATGAGATGGTTACTCATTAATTGCATTGTCCTAATGTAAATCAAATCATAGAGCTTCAGCATTTTACTTTGATAAAATTGTTGAGTGGTGTGTTCTGAGTATCTTGATTGGTAATTAATCTAATGCATTTCGTTTTTAGAAAATATAAGCTACTATGCCTCCAGACCGTACTATGCAACAATCCTTCGAAGATTTTATTTACAAGTTATTGGATAGTTCTATCCTCCTTATAAATGCGTAGGTCGATATTCTAATATATGCTTGAAATCCTGGGATACTGTTCGAGGCGAACATATGAACATATGTCTGCAATATCGAGTAGCCCTAATTCGAAAAGTTTTGAACAAACTGTGATGAGAGCCATGGGCCGGAAGTTATTTGTTTCACTGGTATTTTTGATCATGGGTATAACAGCAGACTTCAGGAAAGAAACTGGAAGATGCCCATGCGTTAAAAAACATGAGAACAGCAGTGACACTTAGACACATATACTGTCGTCAGCATAGATAAAATGTTCAGCGGCAAGACTATCTATCCCGCAAGATTTCCTCCGTTTGGGCGTCTGTATTGCACGACGAATGTGAGCAGGGGAGGTCACAGTGGTAGTGGTGTCAATTTCACATTTGACCGTTTCCATTACCTCACCTTCTCTTGGCACTCGCTCACACTGTTGAGGAGTGCGAAATAATGGTCACGCCACATGTCGGCGATGTTTTTAGCCCCGGTACAGCCGTTAACTGTTGACGCCAGTGGTATTGACCGATTTTGGGCGCATTTTGCCATGGCGTCTGCACGGGAAGATATCTCCTGGTATTTACATTGGCGAAAGAAGTAGAACCATTTCGTGGCTTGCCCTCATTGTGCCAACTTATATACGCCCGCCTCGCCTGCTTATGCAGGTCTTTAACATAGTCATTAAAACCAGGGACGATGCCGACATAAATTTAATAAAATGCAACGTTTACGCTTTCGACAGCTTTTGCCATAAGCTGCAGGTAACTATTCGTTGGCTTTTGAGGAGTTGGTGAGGAGTCAGCCCACTTAAACGTCTCAAGGGGTTCTTTAAGTTGTTCATTTCCAGCAGCTATTTGTGAATTTTCACTAAAGCGAAACGAAGCTATAGTTCTATATAGAGAACATAGTGTATGTGTATCGAGTATTTCTGTTGTTCTGTATAAAACGGACATGTTTTTTTTATATTTTTGCTTGTACGTGTTTAATGTGCGCCCAAGAGTTTTATTTGGTCAACCCTTTCAAGTATATTACCCTCAAAAGTTATCAGAAGATTATCTGCGGATTCCTGTTGATTGAATATCATATATTTTGAATTATTTGCATTGAGCGACAACTTATTGGCTTTGAGCCAAGTTGTCAGCTTAGTAAGCTCATGGTTATCAATATATATTGCTTCCTTAACATTTTGATTATTGTAGTATATGGTAGTGTAGTCATCATATAGGGTGTACTTTAGGAGAACGGAAATACGACATATATTATTAATATATAATATAAACAATAACGGGTCCAGTATAGAGCCTCCACAAGCTATTTCTAGTACTTCCGACATGCATTCTCTCTATTTACCCCCGGATACCATAGTGGCATAGTTTCCTACATAATATATTATCAAACTCCTTATTGAGATCTATGTAAACACTGGTTGTCGTCTCATTGTTGTCCATGGCTTTTGTTATATCATCAACAAACATTCGAGTGCACGAGTTTGAATGTTTACTTCTGAAGCCATACTGCCCCTTGTACAGTATATCATTAGTGTTAATGAAAGAAAAAGGCCGTTTACTAAATAGTTTTTCAATTATCTTTAAAAACTGGGTAAGCCGAGATATTGGTCTATAATTAGCATGATTTGCCTGGTTACCGGATTTGAATATGGGATAACTTTTGCCATTTTCATTCCATCAGGGAATTGACCCTTTTCGAATGACGGATTACAAGTATGTATTAGTGGCAGGGTGATTTTACTGATAATCCGTTTCAACGTTTTCATTTTAACTTCATCGTATCCACTTTTTGCTTTTAAAGTTTGCTCCAGAATCCAATATTTCCTGTTCTGTAATAGGTAACAAATACATTGATCTGTTGTTATTTGGTGCTAAATAATCTGTAGGATTGTTTTTTGTTCCTCGCTCTGATTACTATTGGCAAGTTTTGTACCAATGTTGACAAAGTAAGTATTGAAGTTGTTGGCTATAACCGTGTTGTCTGTAACCCTGGATCCCTCTTCAGTAATGAAATGACCAGGGTATTGATTATCCCTTCTGTTTGTGTGTATAAGGTGGTTTAAAATGTGTCAGATCTTTTTAATATGCTTTTATATTCAATAAGTTTACTGCTAAAATATGCTTGTATAGCTTTTTTTAAAAAAAAATTATACTCTTTGTATATATGCTCGCTGCTATTAGTTCGCAGTTTTATAAAGTTCCCATATAATGTGTTATTCCTCTTACACGCATTGCGTAAGCATATCTAGAGTTTGTCTCATTTTTTAATTTGTTTTGGGGTAGGGATCATTTTAATAGGACATGATTCATTATAAGTTTCTACAAGCTTTTTACTTAGATCGATTTCTGAGTTGACACCATCGTATTTTAATGATGCCAGACTGAGCTCTAATTCCCTTTATCGTTCAGTGTCCTTAAATACACGCATTTGCTTCCTTATCCAACCACATCAAGGTCATTAATGAGTATACCAGTGAGTACCTTACGTGTATTATCTGAACTAAATATGTTGTCAATGAGTGTAGCAGTCTCTTTAGTTATTCTTGTGGATCTTGTTATCAAAGGATATAGACCCGCACTGAACATTTGTTCACTAATAAATCTGCTCTCTGTATCATCATCGGCTTTAAACAAATCGATATTAAAATCTCTATATATATATATACAATGTTGTAGTTTAAGTTCCAAAGGATGTATGAAAGATGTTTGTTGAACAATAGAATTTGAAGCTCCATAAATGCAAACAGCTATAACTTTCTTATTTCTACGAGTAACTAGTTGAATAAACATACTTTCATAACAGTTTTCTATTGAAGAGTTAATTGCCTCCATTGTACAAATATTGCCATTATACGAATTCGTCATTGCATTGTTGACAAACAGAGCGACAAAGCCACCAATCTTATTTTGCCTATACTTTGCAAACATAGTATATCCATTGATGTTATAAACGCTTACATTAACATTATTTAACCAAGTTTCTGTAACAGCAACAATATCACAATTATGTTCCAATCTATAAAGGGTACCGATTATTTCGTCAATATTCTTTAGTAAAAATTTGAAAGTTTACCCATTGCATTTTTAATATATGGTATTTAGGTACTCATATCCTTGTCCCTCTGTATAGTATTTACATTCCCGAATGGTTCTGGTATATACGTTTCTTTTTGGTTCAGAGTTATCGTCAGTATCAATATCATTGACATGGGTGAGCTGTGAGATTGTATGCTCGAGTTTAGCATATCAAGATGACCTCAGAGAGTTATATGAAGAAGGTTGTCGATTTTTCTAGTTCAGTTCCGCAAAGACTTGTTCCAGTTCTTTGTGTGATGTTGGCCGTTTGATGATGTTATTATGTAGTTTGAAACAAAATGAGCCGTCTCCGATCCAAGTGTCCTTGATTTTTTGGTCTTTTTGGAGGGATCTGCATTGGTACGCGACTTTGTTTTTGTTTTTGGTCAGGTCTATAAAAATAATATCAATACTTTATACGCATGCTGCAAGTAAGGTATGGGCAGTCAGTTAAGACTAATGACATCTTGCACTCGAGTAATGCGTCAAAGCACATTATGCGGAGTATTTTCTAAACGAATGATTCTGTTATAAACGGATGGTAACACTGGGTTCTGATGCGCATAAGAAACAATGGCAGGATAATGAGATGCAACATTGTCAAGAATCAAAGCACAACATTGTCCATTGAAATGCCTGAAGCAGCACATATCCCCCGTGGAAATAAATGATTAATATGACAGAAGGTAAAAAGCCACTCCAAAAGCTAACAAAACGTGACCTTGAATGTAAGTTTGATAATGGATTCGACAGGACTGTTAGGCAAAAACGATAACTGCAAATTGTATGTCGCTGATCAGAAAGTCACATTAAATCAGGTTAGTCAATAGGTTGAAAATTACAGGTAGCATTGTGTGCCAACTGAAGCAACTAGGCGCCACTGGGACTTGCTGCGACAGACTATTCAACCACAAGTTTGATGGGGTCGCGAGGTCAAATGCACACAAGTTACCTGTTTTGCATTTGCTAAGATCGTAGGACATGTGGGCGTCAGTTTATAATGCACTCATGGAAAATGCACTAGTAAATAAATAATAACGAAATTATCAGAACTCCGTCAACAACGAATATATATTCATCAAATTGGTATTACAAATGTTTGGTGGTTTTATGCATATATCTACTGAACTTCTATGGTCTCTTACTGTCGAACAATTACCTCCACAGTCACAAATGTGCGAGCATGATTTATCCTAGCTATCAGTTCGTTGACTCTTACATCACCGGGGACATGTGTTTATGGCCTCAGAGCTTTAGTTGCAAAAACGGTTATTTGATTAATATTTTATTAAATATATGCTTTTACCAATAAGTATACAGCAAAACATATCATTGGGAGATATCAAAACAACATAATTTCGACGTGAGCATGCGCATACAGCTCGGTCTAAATAATGGATGACAAAACATTTCCTTATATGACTTACAAAAGGGGAAGTGTGCATTAAGTTACGACATGGACACAGATTTGTTGTAACAATCGCTTATATTTCAACAAAATTGCGTTTGCTGAACACAAAACATTAACACAATCACACTTAGTGTTTGATACTGACCATAACTGCTGATATAAATGCCGCAAAGAGTTGCAACTGCAGGCATGTAATTGCCCTCTGTGGAGTATATAATTGGTGGTATTGAGGTCAACCACCTTCTTATACATTTAAAGTGGTGTAGCATTACAATGGAGTTGAAACTATTTAAATCTGTGGAAATGAGCATTTTAATAATACTTAAGTGTTTGCTACAAGTGTCAGACTTATCGGAATATTCTTTCATAACGCCACACTCATCTGTGACGGCACTTATGGATTATAACCAGCCCCATCCATAATCATTGCCACATCATTTCATGGCTGAGACCGACACACTGTATTGCAGAAGCTCTATTCTAATTCACCCAATGCCTGTGCTGGAACTTCTCCTTGATATAATTTATTGAACGGTTCGAAATATGTATTAGGTTAAATATACTAATCCGAATATCCTGAGCAATTATCTGTTACATTGAGAGGGTCACATTTTAAAAATTAAAGAGGATAATCCCCTGTGTGTCAGTGGGTGCACATGATATCCTCACCCTGAACGAGGCTGATAGGGAAGGAGGTAAAGTAAAATGTTTTTAGAAAAGAGTTTGCATGCACTAGTGTCTGCAGCGACCATTGTGTCATAATATATTCCTTGGGTCACTTACTTTGACATGCTTACAACTCAATTATATATGTAGTGATTAGTCCACATCTCAGAGACATCGATCACTGCACTTCTGTTCACTGCATACATTTATTTATATAATAAAAGTAGCAGTTTGTATTTGGCTTCATGTGCAATTGGTTTTGGGGTCATCGATAAGTATTGGTTAGGCATATTGTCTGCGAACATTACCATCTGGAAAGTAAATAGAATCAAAAAATATGCAAGTGCAGGAATGGGGAAATTTCACTAGATACACTGTGATAAACCGTACCATTTATTGCATCGCAACAAAATGAGAGCTAGCGCGCCATTTCCTGTGACCGAGTTATTCAGGGAATTTTTATATCCCGCTCATTCATTCGAATTGACTCCTCTTGATACCATTTGCCCAGAAACGAAATAAGTTCAGTTTTCATTTGGCCACTCTATCGACACAATATGTGTACAAAAACTCAGGTCTTATATTAGGCCGCCTCATTGGTATTTTAGGCCAGACCAGCGCTACAAAGCCGTTCCTCCGACATACTTAATCGTAAAACTTTCAGCAATCTTTCGGGATGGTGAGTAGGGATCACGACCGTAAGGCCTACTGCCTTCCCTTGAAATGGTTTTAACCTCGGTAATTGACATCATAGCTCGCCAAGTCTCCTGTGCTCATGATATGCAACGGCTCCAATGATTAACCGTAGGTTTACATTCCAAAGAAGAAAACAATCAGTTTGCAACATTGCATCTTAAATATGATGAATATCGGCAGAACATTTTTTGTGATCATAATATTATTGTTGCGGCTGCTGCTGTCAAAGATGATGATGAAAATGATGACTGTGATTAAAATTATGATAAAGATTGTCCGTATGCTGCAATACTACGCAGGGTGAGCAGTGCTTGTCATAAAAGCACAATTGCAATTAAATTTACAGAACAATTCAGCTAAGCAGCGGGACAATATGACGGTTCAAAATACCCGAACGTTACAGCGTAAATAATGGCTTATAATACCACCAAATATGTATTCTGAAAGGACGCAAAGTACTACTGACGTAAGACAAGGCCAAAATCCGACGCTTGCATATTTTGTTTGGTGATGTGCTAACCGTTGACGATGCATTCAATGTATGTTCAACTCTGTAGCTGAGAGAGCACAGTGTGTCTCTGATGTCACATCTAAGGGCATACCCGAATTAATGACTACCCCATTCCAAGCCGCGTTGGAGTACGCATAAACTACGTTGTTGCGTTGACGGATAGACAATGCTAATAATCATCGCCTCTGCGCTGTTGGTTAGGTCTTTATTGAATGATCGACCAGCACGGTGTCTGAACAAAGCAAGCCAGGTCTAGATTACTGATCATAAGTTTTTGATCTACTGCTATAAAAATATCTACAAAGCCCTGCAATGATCGTACAAGAGCGCAAATGGTAATCAGATACATGCTAGGCTGTATTTTTAGTTAGCGCCACGATGCATGCCTTTGTCCATGCTATATCGCTGTAATTACGTTGGTGGTATTGTGAGTTGGAATAATTTGTGTACGACCAGGCTCGAATTGTTTCTTATCAAACGGTCAAGGCACAGAAATGTCGTGGGTTGGTGAGTTGGTTATTGGAAAAACACTTGTCAAATATCGATGAGTATTCCGGAAGGAAACATGGGGAGCAAATTTAGCATAGGAATGTTACCAATAATATCAAGCAGATTGTCGCAATATGCACCTTAATGGCTACCATACTTCAACCTAATGTAAAATATTTCAGGGAGCATTATATTTTAAAAATGATCCAACTGGCATCCACAGCACCAGTTTCTATCCAATATATTCGTTGCTTATTCGGGTGGTTATTGCTCTAAACAGCATAATATATTTTTCATTGTTCAGATGACTTTTTTGTCCAACAAAGAAACGTAAATGCTGAAAAGCATTATGGGGCTACACATTGGCCGGTCTTAATTGCTCCCTAATACATTAGATGGACCGGCAGAGGCGTGAAAAGATACCACAATCCTCGCCATGTTCGTAAATCAGCTATATATTTGTATTATTCTCTGAACTACCAAGAACTTGGCTCTGAAATAAATCAAGTTATTCTTTTCTACCAAAAAGGGAAGTATGATGAAGTATTTTATCATGAATTTAGAGATTTTGCTTACTACCATTCCCAACAAATCGAGCGTTTTATCCATGCATATATATTAAAGACATTCAACAAAAGCAATATGCATGCATTTGAAAGACTAAATTAAACTGTGGTTTTAGCCCAATGCAAAACAAGAGACATTCAACAAACACCACGTCCCGCTGGCATGTTGATTTTTGGCATTCCATAGAAAGTATCGTCCATACTCTGAACAACATTAAGTATGATAGTAGTTGATATAACACAGACAAGTTTGTTGTTCTGTATAACGACGTGTACATTTTAAGAAATAGATGCTTGCCTCTGGCATGTAAAACGGGTTACCTCTAAAAAGCAATGGCATATTGTAATGTAGCTGATTAGGACAACCGGAGATATAGGAGCGAAACAATTCGGTTTGCCGTGTAGCTGACATCGCCTTTATGCATTGGACTAGTTCGAATGTGTCACATCCACCGGAAACTTTTCACCGTGGTGCAGCTGTCCAACACAAGACACTATCAAATAGCCAATCGATAGACCTGTCCAACTCTCGGTCTTATCTCTGCCTCACCATGGTGTATCATATTTACTCAAAGTAATTAACCTTGCATAATTCTGCTAACGGCATACAGAAAGCTTCGAATAAAATCATTGCTTTTGCTCTTTTGATAGTAACAATGAATTATACAAGGCTGAAACTGCTCAAAATTTACACTAAAAACCATCCGTCTAAGTAACAATTTGATCATATTAGGTAATATGATGAATTAGATTGCAACATGCTGAATAATTTGATTGCACAGGGGCGCTAGAACAACCAGCTCCATCAGTGTTACCTCCATTACTGTTCGGTAATGCAAAAATAGAACATTCACTAGTGGTATCGTAATCACCATTTTCACTGACCGCAAATGGCCAAGGCAAGCAGGTAATTTACCATCCAATCATTTTGCAGGGCAGGTTTTTAAAGCAAGATCCATCAATGTGTGCGTCTAGCTCGATAAGTTTTTACGACTGCATAAAGCTTGCATTGTATGTAACTCGAGGGAGCTATAAGAGGTAAATATATGATAAAATGACTAGCATGTTACTTATTACAATGCTGGGCAGTTCACTGCATAAATCGGTCAAAGCTATCGATGCATACCGCTTATATCAGGCACCTAATAACGTTTGCTTGAATTCAGATATATATGCATATATGTATGCAGCCCGGTCGTAAGCAGATGTGGTGTGTTAATTACGCAAATGTGGTGACACGTTTCCGCATCGTTGAGGTAAGGCCATCAGAGTATTGGCAACTAACTTAAACTAAACAATAACCTTGATTTCTCTAACGGCCAATAATTTGGTTCATTTTTTGAATGGACACAATATCACTGCCACTATCAACTCTTGTTTTTCAAACCTCCCGCATGATATTAGATTCGTCGGCATTGCAATCTTTCAGAACAATGAAATAGCATTAGACAGATAGTATTCAAATCTATTTAATGCTTCCTATATAGTGCCGTTGTAATGATCCAATGTTAGGTACGACAGTGTTGAATTTGGATAGTTCGCTGGTTTCTATGGTTTGCAATAACATAGAATATGTGAATTTGTAACGTTTATGGTCACACATGAATACAAAAATGCGACAGTCAAGCAAAATGTCCAAGAGGAGTTCTGGTCATATGTTGAAAGGCGAATATGGCTTAGGCTGCTTAGCTTGCGTTATATACTGCTGTTTTTTGCAAGGGATGTGGTCGTTGGTAGTGTTTTCTGTATGGTAGTTGGGCAGCTGGCTTAAATTCCTGCCACCTATAACTAGTTGCGCACCGCGGAGTCATTGTCGTTTAAGGAATCAATATGCCGCCCGGTGTAAATGTAACAAAGCCGCTATTCTGACAAACCTAATCGTAGAACTTCCAGCAATCTGTCATGATGTTGATGTGGGTTCACGACCGTAATGCTTATTGCCTACCTTAAAGCAGTTTTAATCTAGGCCAAGTGACATTATCGCATGCCAGCTCTCTAAAGAATATAAAAGGATCTGGAATATGACTAATACTTGAAGGAAATTGCCTGTGATTACTATAATTTTATTGCAGCTGCTACTGATGCTGATGATGGAAATGGTGATGGTGATTGAAATTGTGATAATGATTATGATTACGAGCATGATGGTGATGATAATGATGATGATGGTGATGTTGGAGATGATGATTATTGTATAATTTCGAACGTTTTAATCTATAAACTGGAATTGATTATTCGTAGTCAAATGATACATCTGCTTCGTTTATACATTAGTAACAAAACAGCAATTTTTGAAACTGATACTAGCGACTTCAAATATAATTGCAAGCTGATGAATATTTGGACTCTCTTGATAATCTGGTGATAGTGCATCAAGTGGCTCTGCTTTGGTTTGCAAAAGGTGTATGTTAAGTTTGGATTTCACTGACTCTACGTGTCAGGAGAAATGCCGTGGCGGGTTTATCTGTTATAAAACTGCTCGACATACGTTGTTGTATCTTCTAATCTATCATGGCTGTGTTTATACATATACCAGTGGAAGCGGGGCAACAGATCAGTGGCGCATTGCATTAGCAAATTTCTGTCCCCTGTTTGTGTTTCTGTGTCACATTATCTACGGATTGTAAGTCTTCACGGCGACTAAAAGCTACTTCAAAAGACAAATTTCCGTGACAGGGTTGTATGAGAAAGATTGCGCTCTGCTAGTGAACAGTTGTATTTGTCGTGACATTAAACAGATAGTTGACTAACAAATACAAAACCCGAATTCAACCTCCCACAATGCACGTGTGTCAGGTCATTCCCATGATAATAGGCGATGATAGGTCCACAAGAGAGTTGTATTGGCGACTTCGAAGATGGCTATTTGTTATCCCTAAGATACCTTACTTCAGCACGCAGAGCAGTAAGCGAATGACCACCACCAAGATGTACTTCAAGCATGACAAATAACTCGTATTGATGGGAGTGGATGATTCACATATATTGCATGTTGGTAATAGTCTGTTTGTTAACTGTCAAGTATAAGTCTGTGCTCTAGTCATTGGCAACTTCTATATATATAGATATAAATATAATATATATATATATATATATATATATATATAGAGATATATATATATATATATATATATATATATATAGATAGATATATTAGATATGTATATATATATATATATATACTCTATATATATATATATATATATATAAATATATATATCCCTATATATATATATACACATATATACATATATCTATCTACATATATCTATATATATATATATATATATATATATCTATATATATATATCTATATATATATATATATATATGTATATATCCCGCGGATATAATATATATGTATATATATATATGCATATATATATATATATATATATATATATATATATATATCTATATATATATATATATATATATATATATATATCTATATATCTATATATATATATATATATATATATATATATATCTATATATATATGGTGTAAGGCGGGGTGGTATTCGGTCACCAATATTATTTGCTATATATATTAATTATATATCCTATACAATTGTAGTTTTTGATATTTTGCTGCCGATGTTTGCCTAAAACCTATTCTTAACGCTGGTGATCGCTGCCTTTTCTTCAAAGTTTGCTTGATATTTGCTAACCAATATTGTGTTGATACGAACATTACGATTAATCATTTAAAATCTTTGGCGATGGTATTCAAGCCGGTTAGATATGAACTGTCATATCCACCGATGTATCTCTGTAAAGAAAAGAATGCATATTCAAAAAGCACCAAATATCTTGGCTATACATTCATCAATGATCGCCGATATTTCCAAGAAATCATGCGTCTAATGCGCACTTTTATGCGCGTGCAAGCCCACTCTTGTGGGTGTTTAGTCACTGCTCAATGCTTTTGAACATATACCCAACTGTGTGAACAAATGTCAGATCGAATGCAACTACACCCGCATGGCCTTCAATTTCATTCATCACAGATTACTGGGACATGGAATGTGTGATACTACAAGCTCCATGATTACTTATTTTCAGCTCATAGACTTTGAAACCCTGCTTGGAAACTGCACGTATGGATTTATAATTCGAATACTGAACTCGCGCAGTACTTAACAATGATAATAGCATTAAATGACTGCATCAGGTGCGCCGAGTTATCGTATGGTACAATCACTGTTATTTGGGTCACGTGTTTGTGCAGGTTAATCGAAAGAATGTCTTTTTTCATAGAGCTTGAGCCCACAGCGTTTCAAGCAGAGCGTTGTGACTTGGTCATCAACCTCGTCACTTGTTTACGGCTTGCGCTATCGACAACAATTGCTCCAATGGCGCTAACTAAATGTAGGCTTCGTGGTACCCATGTCCCAAACTCGGCATCGTTAAATGCCCAGTGTGTGGCAAAAAGGCATAGCCACTATTCTTGTCCTCATTTAATGCAAACCATAAGTGCAGCTATAATTATTCATCTGTGCAACAACAAGCGCTGGTCGTGACTTCGAATGGCTACTTGGCTTCTCTCAAAGTGTAATGGCCGCGTCAAAAGGTTGCGACGTGAAAGGCAACGACGTCACTGGTGGGTAGATGTGAACACCTCAGCAGCTGAGACAATGGTATGAATGGCTACATCCTACAAACGAGTTTGATCCGCGCAAGTACCTGATGCAAATGACTAGTATCATGTCATTACGGTTGGGGTGTGCAATATCGGACTGACAGCTTTCCTCAATAGCCACAGCTAAATTTGGGATTAACATTTGGGACCTGTATTGTTCGGATTTGCGTATTTGGAGAAGGAATACAGCATGATTTTATTTTCTTTAGTTATTGCTTTTCCGTTTTTATTATTTGTTCGTAGTGAAAAACTACAAATGTGTATTTATGTGTCCCGGAAATTTACGCTTTGAAGTGAAGAGATCTTACAGAAGTGCAGTCAACACAGTGCAACAAACCCTATGTTGCACTGTGTTGACTGCACTTGGATACGCGAATTAATAAGTGATGGATAGGTTGTATTTGCTTAATTAGCAAAATGCATTTATGGACCCCTTTTCCTGCGTCCCTCACACATTATCAGCACAGCTATGTCCAACACCAGTATAGACGGCAAGATCGAATCACAACTGTCAATTTCCCATTCGTCGCATCGCAATGAGAGACATTCAAAGGTCTTGATCATCCAGTCGTCTATCAATCAAACCAAATCAATCCCAAATACAAGTCATATAACTTAAAATGTACTGTTTAAGTTTTGAAATCTTGCAAAAGTTCAGATCTCTAGCCGGTATTCTCATGTGACCAAGAGTCTGTACGATTATGCAGGTTATCAAACGGCACAGATCTGTTTACATCCTAAGAAAGAACTTAATGAGGTCGAATCATTAACTTAACGCACGACAAGACATTTAAATGATATTGTGCCGATTGAAGGAATCGTATAAGCGATTGACTGACTATGAAATCAATGCATGTTTGCTAGTCATAGTGATATTTGCACGCATACCTTGTTCCTATATGCCTTTGCATACGTTGTTGAAAGCATTAATGCCTCTTCCATGAATACCTAATCGTTATCCAATCATCGGATTTAGGACCGTTATCGACTGGTAAGAAATTACTTGCTATCCGAGAACACTCGAGCCTGAATGCTAAGAGTCAGTCATTACGTAAACTGAATCATAATAAAACAAGTGATAATCCTTCCGCAGGATGACACCGAATCCTCCCCCGATCAGTGTTTGTCTCTATAAAGTAGTATTTGTACGAACCAAACCTTTATAAGTACTCTAAGAGCAATGATAGAGCAGCTTCCGTAGTTCGTGAGCAAAAAGTTAGCGTAGCAAAGTTAATCACAGTGTAGCAAAGTTCACATGCTTGATTATAATTGGTGTAACAACTTGAAATCATTATACGGAGAATTATTACAATCATTATCGATGTAGTGTTTTGCTGATTTAAAATAATAAGCGCATAAATTTGAATATGAAGTCGCCATTATTTACCAATATATAAATTCAATGCCGCGGATCGTTCTTTATCAAATCTGCTTTAATGACAGGAATCAATATGAGCACCTGAAACACGCATACGAGTAAGAACGTGCAATTTGAGGCATGTCCGTTTGTTCTCTAAGTAATAATTTTGCAATGGTTCAAGGTGTCTTTTGGTGAATGTTGTTAATTTCCTGGTATCAAAGAATATAATTCATAACCGAAGGCATCCATTAACAATGTTGTAAGATCAGTCACTTTCTGAAATGAAGCGCGCTAGCGTATTTTGGGTGAGATTTTGTTCACTTTCACCTACCACGAGTAAAATAATTCAGAGGGAACAACACATAAACTATTATACATGATTAACTTTTGAGCAAGTTAACATTGTGGTTATGTCTCGTAGAACATGTCGTCGTGCAACATATCGGCTTTGGTGCGACTAGTACGCAAATATATTAGTGACCAAATTAGCCTTTGCCTAGGGGACATGGCCAATTAACCGTATGCCGGGTTATCCAATTGCCAAAAGATAAGGGGAGCAATATTGGCAATAATCCTTTATAAATGCCCCACTTGATCACAACTGTGACTTCAAATAGGCCATTGCTTGTTGTGTAGTTGCATTAGTAGTCGTCTACAAACCACATATGATCATACATCTTTGCACCGTTGGTGATATAGTGTATTGTTTCATTGCACCTGCGTGAATACTCTCATAATCATAGCATTATAGATTTACACATGGCAACTTCAAAGCTCTACTTCAATTTGAGAAAGAGTTTGCTGACCATGCACACAACTGGATGATTATGAACTAACTCTGTATATCCATTGTTAGCTGTCGTTTGGCTTGTTATTTGTATTCATTCTTAGCGACAGTTCAAAAGAAGGGTGTACAAATATGGTAATTACATCGTGTTTTAAGGAGTGCACTGGGTACAAATGCATTTGTGGAATCTGATCACTGCAGTTGGGGCCAAATGGTTATGCACATTTATTGAAAGTCTACAAACGAAATAAAATGGTGTGCTGCCGTCATCGCGCACTCCTTGGGTCACTCATAGCCGGCACTAGCAACAGAAATTACAATGTGTAAACCTTTCGATGCCTCTCGCCACAATAGTGTTACTAAATGTCCAACGGTGTTGAATCTGGAAACCTACTCCTCGCTAAGACTCCGCCATAACAGCAGTGATAATTCTTCATCTGTGAGCGTTGGGGTCGTGACAATGGCTACTTGACTCCCATACAGTTGCATTAGACGCATCTAAAAGTTACGACGCTGCTTGAAAGGCAACAGCATCGCTGGCAGTAAAGGGAGGTAAGCACCACAAAAGCTGCTTCCTCTGAGCGCCTTTTACCCTTGCAATCACGTGATGCAAATGACTACGATTATGTGCTTATGGCCGGGCAAAGCAGGTCACCTCAACTATCAAAGCTTCGTCTGGGGATACCCCACGCAGCCAAAGGTTTTGTGCCGCGGGTAACAAAATGACACGCGGCTATTCGTTAATGTATCGTGGAAAACCGACGGCGAAGTAAAACTAGGGCAAAATTATTTGCTGCATGAATCTTCAAGATAGTTGCTTTCGCGAATACGAATTTGCTTACCACACTGAGGGTAAACTTGTCAATGTTTACGATTATGTCCATATGGCCGGGCAAAGCAGATCATCTCCACTATCAAAGCTTCGTCTGGGGACACTCCACGCAGCCAAAAGTTTTGGGCCACCGGTAAGAGAGCGACACGCGGCTATTCGTTAATGTATCGTGGCAAAATTGTTTGCTGCATGAATCGTCAAGATAGTTGTTGTCGCGAACAGAAATTTGATTACAAAACGGAGGGTAAACTTGTCAATGTACAATGAAACTGGCGCTGGTGAATAAATATGAAGCAATACGCGACGGCATTGACATCTCATCATCATCATGCAGAGGCCAATTTGATTAACTTTTAACGAATTGTTCATCGAGGAAGTTCAAATATAACGGGGGAAGAGCTGGAGAGAAACCGCATTGGGTCTTCATAATCTGCTTGAGTAATCAACATTGTGTAGATATATGTGTATGAATTTTTGCAGCTAACCGGATCCGCTGTACTTGATTGGCAAGTGGTACTGGAGCATTTGTGGGCATCGACTTATGGGTTGTTTGTATGTGCATTGGCAGTAAAAGCAACCTATGCTTCCTGGAAAAAGTATTGCGTAATTTGCTGGATAAATGTTATGTTTGAAGGAAAAACATGTACTTTGTGTACGGCGCGTTTCATGACAGCACCATCGCAATACAATTGGTGCAACTATTGCAGCAAGCAATGTCATCAGACAAATTTCGATGCGCAGCAAAGGTTAATGTAACATAGCTTGAAGTTAGTATGTCTCGGTCTTTAGTCCCGTGTGTTGACCCTATTGTACTTAAACAACACTAATGGTGTTACTGACTTTGAGTGCAAGGTGATGGCATACAAACCTGTGGTTCTGAAAGAATGCAGTAAAACAATACACTCCAGTTCTAATCCAGACACCTGTTTTTATATTGTTATTGTAGTATTTGTTCAATGACAGGTGATAACATTTTATTAGTTAAAGTCGAACGAATCATGTCAAGCCCTCGCCATCATCGATTGAGCTTTGTTATGAGGCTCCATACTGCTACATACCTAATCCATATTTCAGTAACGCAATATAAAATATTTCTTTTAATGGTCGGCCTTTGTAGCACATCAAAGCCAACGACGTCACTTTTCAACTTTGGGTCACGAGGGTTAGTTTACCCTATCATGACTGTTCACTTGTATGAAAATTAATAAATGGGTTGCCATAGCTGCATAGTAGTATATAGTCAAACAGGTCATTTGTAGCACAGAGACACAATGGACATTGTTAGTTTGCAAGCTCTCAAGAGTCACATTTCATTAACAGAAATGTTATTGGTGTACACCTACACAATAGGACTGTTCCCAAACAGGGGCCCTATATTCCGATTTTGTAAGGACCCACTCCATTATCTTGTGGCAGGACATTAGCTTAAGTGATTCGAATACGGATGGTGAGGTCAATCGTTAGATAGTCAGCAGTATATGAAGTAGTGAACTATTATGCAACGCTTGAGTTCAAATAGACAATCGATAACGAGTGGAAATTTGGAATTTGGTATTTCACAACTAATTGGCAAGCACCTCAGTTTGATAGTGCATTGAGCCACATTATAACATCGCAATTTTCTTGCCCATGATGAATCACGAGAAGGTAGACCACCAGTAATTAGAGTAAACTTAGCCCGCATTCACAAACCGATCAATGGGATTTAACAGAGGTGTCATAGCAGTGGATAATGTCAGCATTACTGATATTTTATAATATAACACTTCGGTGATTTTTATTATTAGAAACAGTAGACTGAAAACTGACCCACGCTTCTTGCCTGTACTGGCGTTTGGTACAGGAACCACCAAAGGCAATCATAGTGGAATTTCATTTCGCAGGAATCTTGGATTCGACATTGAAATCAAGCGATATAAATTATTTAGAGACTATGCACTCAGGGAATGCATAAGAGTTCAACAAATGTAATTTTAAAAAAGATTACACCTGCAACAATCGCCGACATTTCTATTTGTTTGAGGATTTCCTTATTCAAGAACAATTGTAAGAAAGATATCTCCAACCAAATAAAGTTCAGAATTAAGACGCAATGTTTCAATCGTGCAAGTTCGGTGGAGTGTAAAATAAGCATAAACTGTTATATTTTGCTCTGTCATGTGCGAATTAATTGTCTCGACAATAACGTACTGAATATAGACGGGAGCTGCATCAATCACCTGCGTTTCGACCATGTTTGATGACGTTTGTGATTTAATGAACATTATCATTGGACGGGAATCAAGTTGAAGTTGTATCGTAAATGTGCGAAAGGATATCCTACGTGTGATAATTTATTCCGCACGATATGGTTGACCTGCGTTTAACCTCTATTTTTAATCGATTGCCTTTATATGTCGTTGATGGATTAGAATGATTACGATGTTTTCACGACGCCCTTCAAGTAACATATGATTTATACACCCCAACCCCGTCCCGCGCCCAGGATATAAATAATGGACCACCTTCGTTATATTAGTTGGAATTGATTGGTGAGGCTTCAATAACATGCACACATCTGGTGCTAGGTGGGCAGTCTAGGCTAAAACGACTGCTTATTGTATAGCACTGGTACACATCATTTATGATTTTTGTTCATCTATTATATTGAATGACACACCCACAAGTTGCTACATGGCAAATGAATTATTATTTAAGTACACTGCGCTTCATTGTATTAATGTATTCAATAGCAACTAATATAAATGAGTATTCCACAATTACACTTTAACATCTGGTCAGATATACAAATAACAAAGTTTACTCGTGGGCAATTAAACTATTAATGCCAGCAACGATTTCGGTCCCTTTGCATGTGGTAACTTTATAGGGCCCACCAAGTGTCGTGCGCTGGAATATCCAAACTACACAGATGCAGTCACATTTTGGTCAATTCTTCAGATGGTGTTTTCTTTACCATCATTGTCGTATTACTGCTTTGGGGGCCTCAATGGCTCATTGCTCTGTCACAAACTTGTGCAAAGTAGGCAGTGACGCTTCAGCATCTTAATTATCCTCTTACAGATTTTTCATGTTAACTCTTTGCTCCGTCGTTAATACAACTGTTGTCACTAAGGTAATTCCTCCATAAGGATACGACCCAGACCAGTAAAAAAGTTGATGCATCCTGCTATGATTTTAATGAAAAGCTTTGCATATTATGTGACGCTTACCAAAGTGGCTGAGACCGTCGGTATGCTGCTGCTAACTGGGGAAGCATACGCGATATAACATTTATGTAACTAGCAATGTATATTAAATGTCAAGCTCAGTATTTTAAGATTGAGTTGACATTAACTCATCTACAGTGATAGGCAAACACTTACTGCTTGTGCTTGTAGTCAAATGCGTGATGTTTTGGCCTATGCAGTAAAAACGTACTCTTCGGCTTCATTTAAAAGTTAAATTTATTTAGTTCATGTTAGAATACATTTCAAAGAAATAAACTTACGTTTGCTATTTCTTTCGTTATGCGCCCACAACGAACAGAGCAAAATAGATGCAAATAGTACGAAAATATATATGGGTCGAACTAACGTTTTCCAGATTGTGATGGTCCGTGAATCGCATAGCATGGTTAAAAGTATACGCAACCACCGAAGATATGGGAGCGAATTTTCAATCATCCTACATCATGGCGACACAGGATTACAACTATTGACTTCAAATTGGAAATCGCTTGCCATAAAATAGTATTAGTCTGTGTAAAAAGCTATTATCGCAAAACTTTAACAACATACGATCATGCGCTCTTGTATGGGAAACCTATGCAATACTGGTGGCATAGATTATAGTATAAAATGCAGTAGATGGCATTACACATAACTAGGGAATTTAAAACACCATATGCAACAGCCATCACGGTAGATCTGGTATGACTTAGTCACACGTCTGCAAATGAAGACTATTTATATTTGTCGAAGTTTTGAGCAGCGATTCTTGAATAACTAATGGATTATATAGGGCTGAAGAACTCCATACAAGCTGGCTATCTGGACGCATTCCCGTATTTGGGGGCATTTCCAGTTTGGGAAAGCATGATCTGTCCACACAAGTTTCATAAATGTTGCTTTGAAGCGGGGCGTGTTTGTATCATTTTATTACGACGCTGTCATACATCTATATGCAATGAATCAAGTTGATTCAAAGATTATGATACGCGTTTGAAGAAAACCTAGCAACATATGCCGAAAGGCATTTCGAATTTTCGCATATTGATCCATGATACACTAGTGCAAAAAGCCAAGCGTCTTGTGTAGTCCTTGGACATCCGTGTTAGTGTACCAGGGTGCATGCATCATGAATCTTCACATTCGGACACGTTGCAAAGCGCATTACAAAGCGCATCGCGTGTTTAAATTTTCGAACTTGATCTTGAGCTATGATTTCGAAATTTGGTAGTTACCGCTGTTATCTCCCAATCATTTTTTTGTTGCTCCCATGAAAACACTGTCCATCAAGCCTGAAAAAGACTGCATAGCCATGGGAGGATTTTCGAGGATGGCAGATACTTTCGTTAGCAAGATTCGACGTACACTATGACAGTGAAATTGACCCGGTACCTCTGATTCCAAACCCCAAGCATTCTCCGGAATGTGAAATAAATGTAAATCTGAGATGCCAATGAACATATTGCTTTCATCAAAATTCGAGTTTTAAAAATCAAACCGATCCACTAAATCAAATCTCTTCGTAGTGTTAACCAAGCTGTACCGTTTTATATGATTCTTAACGCAACATGTCCATGGCTTATAAGAGCAGCGAATATTGTTGGTAGCGTGGGTTTCAGACATGAGCTGAAGACGAAATGTTCGTATTAAGACACGTAATGGTAAGCATGCTGCTTGATTTAAATGCCAACGGCGAAAAGCACCAACACGCCGGTTCATTACCAGATGGTCTGAGTGGCATGCATTGGTTTACGACTATACGATATCGCTATATTAGTTGGAATTAACAAAAAACTTTGGTACACATCATTATACAAATAACCAGGTTCAATGCCCAGCAACAATTTTGGTTCCTTTGTATGTGGTAACTTTATGGGGCCAACCAAATGTCATGCGCTTGAATACGTACACTACACAGATGCAATCACTTTGATGACAGCAATCGGACATGAGCTGTCACTGGCTCCTTTGTAACCTACACTGTACTAATTGTGACCCACCAGGCAATCTAAGCTCTAAAATGCTTTTGAGTGAAATGATTATTTTGAAAATGCCTGCCGAATCTCCATGCAAATTGATAATGGGCTAAGATCCTAATTTATAGCAACCGGGTACAATATGGCAGCTAAACGTCTTCTGTACAATTATATGTACCTTTCCATGAATGCATCAGTCCTTCATGTTCGGTGTAAAATCTTCTACAGAAATCATGTGCTAAATAAAGCTATGTAAACATAGATGATGATCCGATCAGCGCTTTGGTAACGAATTTCGTTTGCTACTATCCAACGCGTCATCCTTTTCAGTTTTAAATTACTTCTAACACAACGTACGAAAGCTAGTCAATGGATCAAGTAATAGGTCAGTTGACGCTGCCGTAAAATAGGTGGTTCGAAGCACAACACGCTGCCTACACACAGAATAGAATGCCGATCAGGTGGTTAGCATTTCCCTAGCTGCATCAGCCATTGTAGCGTCTCAGTGGGTATACCAACAGGTTGGGCTATATATGGGACGTGTGAATGTACTGATATTTAATAGCAGTAGCAAGGCAATAGTCGCAGGCTCACTACTAATTAATACGTTCTGGATATGTAGGTGAATATACATTCGCTTACACAGTCAAGCAAAGGACCAATGTAAGCCTATGATGTGGCTTTCAGTTCATTGTAGATAAGCTTAATATGCAGCATTGCATTACTGTCTGCTAGATTAACTTCTCCTTCATCAGTGACTTATGCCGCTGGACGCATACATCAGGTATTCAAGCATAAAACATTTAATTGTACTTGACAAATCAGATCCAGTCTGTTTTGTACACAGGGGGTGCTCTCATGCTATTAACATCGACAATTATGTACCACCTTTAACTGGTAGTACATAACTCCCACCATTCAGGGATAGCCCGACCACATTATAATGATAGATGTGATGTATATAATAGATTAAAAGTTCGATACTCAGCAGCGATGAAAAGGTATAAAAGAAATTGTGAATACTTAATGCTTATGGGACTCATAACAGTGTAACGTAGCTGCACTTAAATACTTATAATTGTATATGACACCATGATATTACTACTTCTACTATTACAACGATGCTTAAGCATACTCATTTTCAAAATAAGTTTTGGATATAATGTTGAACCTAATGATCTTATGATGAAGAAAAGCAGGGCTTTCTCCCTAATTGATGAGCAACCAGTCAAAATATCACTACGGCATATATCACAATAAAGAAGCGTAAGATTTTACATTTGATCGATGGATATTCGACTCCGTGCTCAGTGTTAAAGTGAACTAATATAAACGCCTAGCGTTTGCCTCTTTCTTATAGTGCAATCGTTTCTGTTATAAAATGGAGAAACCTAATATATAATGCTTCAAGTTTTGTGATTTGTGGAATGTTTATGCTTTCTTGATATAAAAGCGGGAAGACTTACTATAGTGCTTCGGGATATTTCCTTAACAATTGCTTCAGCTTGGTACATTACAAGCGACGAAAATCATTGATGCGTATCATGATATATAATTTAACATGCAATGGGCTTAGTAATGGTCAGAATTATCGACAATAATTTCCATTAATAAGAAATATCATCATCTTTCACGTCTACGTAACTTCCTCTGTGCGAACAGAGTACAACAACTAAATTTCCGTTTGTTCATAAAGCACTCCTATTTGCGATGAAAGCTGAAAAGATGTTAACAATATGGCAAAGTGTCACCATCTGGCTGGCCCCTTTTTTCAGATACTACTGCATTATCCATTCATGGTAGCCATATTTCTATCGCGCCAGAAGATATTGAACCGCGAATTTAAGTAAGCAATTGCGATCAATTATGCAGTTATGACTAATAGCATAGAAACTGTGTGCAAAAGTATAGCAGGTCTATGTCACTGGGTTTTCTCTAACCGCACGACATGCACGACACAATTAACATCATATACTCAGTACTGTAGACAGTCCATCCAAGTCCCAACTTCAAATAACACAAGGGCACACATATCCATTCGTTTTTGTATCGCTTCCCTATGTTAAGAGAAATTTCATATCAAGTCCATACGAGCAGTTTCGTCTTGTGATTTGATGTCAGTGAAGTTTCCTTTATTTGTGGAAACCCGGTTAGTTTGATGTGTTTTGAAGAAACAGTTGGATAGTGATAAACATAGCCACTTATCTGCAATTTTCCACTAACTGATAATGAACAGCTATGTTTGGAAGGATGAGCTAGCAGAACAAATATATGTATAGTCAGTGTTATTACGTGAAGTGTATTGAATATGTATTCATATCGTCATGTCATTATCACTTTCTGCGATCCGTATTTTATCTTAGTAGCAACTAGTACAGGGATCTTTAGTGTATTTTCAACACTAATTGAAAATGCATCCACGACGTAAAACCATCAGCTTGAACGCACCGCTAACTAATTACGGCAGTTAGGTGGGATTAACCTCACTCATGGCCTGCGCAAACAACAGCTATCGCTATAATGCTTCTTAATGTTAGTAAAACCTGCAAGTCTCGTAGCTGATATCGCCGCGTAATAAAATGCCCCACGGTTTGGAAACTGGTCAAGCGTCTTGTCTTGTCCTCGCTCAAACTCCAACATCAAAGTAGCAATAATTCTTCATCGGTTGTGGCAGAGAGCGATGTCCGTGACTTCTAATGGCTACTTGACTCCTATACTGTTGCATTAGCCGTGTATAAGGCGAACGACGCAGCGTGAAAGGTAATGAAGTCGCTGGTAGGGAAAGAGGGCGAGCACTGCAGCAGGTGTTCTATACCAAACGGCTGTTTTCAAAGACTTTATCCTTATGACCGTGCCTACCAATAACGGCACAGTGGCTCTACTCAACTGCCAAAGCCTGATTCGGGGGTATACCATAGAGCCAACAGCTTATGCCCTTTGTAATGAACCGACACGCGGCTCTGCGTTACATATAGTGTAAAACAAGCGGCGAAGGACAACACGGTGAAATATTACGATACACAACGATGCATTAATCTACCTGCATGCTGACATAAGTAGGCATGCGCTTACCCAACTGGGCTAAAATTAGCATTAAACTGGTTCTCGTGAAGAAATTAGAGTCAATAAGCGGCGCCATTGACATCTTCTAGAATAATTTTATATATGCTAGCACTTAGCTGCCCAAGTTGATTCACTCGCTCATACAAACTTTGTAACAGAAGCCTAACAAGAATAACCTTGTATTTCTAGACGGCGACCAATGTACACCATGATGTTAAGGGAGGGATATCATTGCACAATGCCGTCCTCACATGCAATGAGTTATGACTTTCTCGCTGATGGGATCATATTGCAATCCCTGTTTTTCGGACAGGAATTATCACGACATTTCATTCAAATATAATTCGACGCCTTTCCACCATGTTCATGAATTAGTCTTCCCGATTTAATGCAGCACAGACAAATATAAATTATGTGTGCATTGTCTACGGTGATGTGGCTTTCAAGAGGTGAGATAACCCATTATTGGTGTAAAACATGCAGTCAATAAAGTACAGCAACGTCCGTTCTTTGATACATTGATCAATGTTAAATACCTCGACTTGTCATAAACGTTGGCATTTGCATTGATAGCAAATATGCATCTCTGAATTCCTTACTCCATCCCGTCGAAAAGTATCCGATATCAATAAGTGTTAGAATAACTGCTACACGCAACATCATTATAATCGTCACGTCAATTTTGTCACAGTGCAAGCATCTTAGTGAGCAATAGCTTTGAACCTTGACATTTCTAAAGTCCATCCTTCAAAACGAATCACTACCAATTCGAATTCATAAATATTGAGGTGGACATTGATGCAAGATATTCCATTAGGCAGACGGTCATAGGATCATGATGCGTGACGATCTTTGTATTCCATTGATAACGAATGGTTCGTTACGGATTACTGAGGTCATAAATCACGATGTCAGAGCTAGCCATATTATTGTTTGCCGTGCCAATTACGTCTTCACTTGATTGCGAATGCGGAAGTATTCTCGCACATCTTGTAAATTATGTTACAGTCGAAGTATTGCGTCTACATATATATCAGCAGCACCTTAGAATGTGACAGAATATTGAACATATTGTAATAGTGAAATGTGTAATAGAAGACATCATGCGTTTAACTGCTATTTCGGACTTTTGTCACTACAAATTAATATTTGCAAGCGCTGTTATATGAAATATTCTACGGTAGTATCATAATAGCTTTGTCTTCTGACTGCAAATTTCCATGTAAAGCTATAAAATCCACTCGATGCATAAATACATATCAAAAATATAGAATATATATATATATATATATATATACATATATATGTATATATATGTATGTATGTATATATATATATGTATATATATGCATATATATCTATACATAAATATATATATACATATATATATACATATATATATAAACATACATAAATATATATATGTATGTATATAGTATTATATATATATAGATATATATATAAGATATATATATATATATATATATATATATATATATATATATATATATATATATATATATATATATATATATATATATATATATATATATATATATATATATATATATATATATATATATATATATATATATATATATGCTTTCGTGTAGCAACAACGTCAAGATGGACACATTAGCCGCACGATTTTGACTCGACGCATTCCATCGTAATATCTATCGCGCCCAAGGCGGTGCAAAGCGCATGAACCCCAACTTCAATAGAAATGATATTGGTTATCGCTCTTTGAATTTGTAACTGAGACCCATTGTGTATCCCAGATTCGTATTTCACAAATACACTATATTAGCAGTCAGTAATAAAATCCTTAGGCCTTTCGATATTTCTGTGGGAATGCTTGCTGATGGCACTAGTTGTGAAGAGCTTCATTAAGCTTAAATCAACACTTGCATTTCAAATGCGAGTCAGATGTTTGCTTTTAATGCACGTTGCAACTGTCAATCTCCTAGTAGACAATGTTTATGATATCGTCAAGTGAAGGGATTTTGACAGCCAAGTGTTTGGTCACACAGTATTTGGTAACTATATGGG
The DNA here is from genome assembly GCA_034190875.2 of Urechis unicinctus. NCBI lineage: Eukaryota > Metazoa > Annelida > Polychaeta > Xenopneusta > Urechidae > Urechis > Urechis unicinctus. The sequence goes on along the minus strand of CM067350.1, from coordinate 58,741,645 downwards.
GACCAGCAGGCGTTGTGTGCGATGTCTAAGGTAAGCTGGATAGCTGTTTATTGCAAGGTACCACTGCACTTAGTGTACTGCACATGTCATGACAGCGCCATACCATTACGATTGGCACCACTGATTCCATGAGTAATGGGATCGCACAATGCGAGTCATTCAGCTCAGCAGCTTCCCAGGAGAATAAACAAAGCCCATGGTGAAGCATTTTATGCACTGTCTTTCAATACTGGCTAATGGATGAAAGAACGAAGATCATGAATAACATAAGACGAGGCCAATGTGTGTTAGGTTAGGCATCATCTTGCTGGTTCGATATGCTTTAAAATCACCTAAACTGCACCTAAATAAGTGGCCGGTAATCATCACTATTGTCATGGTGACGGCGTTGTGATTGCTTACAAATAATGTCTTTGTTTTGTTCATCACCAAGGGCAAGAGCAACGAGGTTATACATCGAATATTCATTTGTACTCAGAAGGTTAACGCAAATATATGTTAAAATGTTAAGACAGAACATAGACCAATGTGATCTAACTGGTAAGTAGCGTGTAGGTATCTATCTGTACCCCCCTGCACTAACACTTATAAATTGCAATTAACAATATAACGTTAATCTCATTTGTCATTGTAATTCATATGCCTGTGATTTGTTACTATATTGAACAGATAAATCGAGGAATTCATAGACAGCAAGACACCTAATTTTATCAAAGATTAACAGCATGCATGGAAAATAAAATGATGATTGACAAATAATGGACCTAACATTGCAATCTGTTTAATTATCATCTACGTTCATAATTCAGATTGTTTGAATTGAAGTAGGCCTGCGAATTTGCACATTTTGTCACCACAGAAATCCTATATACATTTGCAGACTTTGATGAGTGCATACATGTGTCTTTCAATGTGATTTCAATTAATCCTTGCCCATCTAGTTATTGGATGGGAGAGACTATGGGTAAGCTTACAATTATTCGCAATATTGAGGTACATGACATGTCTTATAAGTTGGTGCTACACCAAATACTATGATATTCATGCAACAAAACCGAAAGTTTAAAGGCGATTAGTACATAAACCTTATCATAAAATGTGTGATAATCCTTCTTAATTGTGACACAAAATGAAATGCTCAATCACTGATTGCCCAAAAGAGCAGTATTGACCCAGACTAAAATGATATGAATGCATGTCAAGTGTCAAGTACATCTCCCGCAGTTTGTGCACAGTATTTTACAGTTACATGAAGTAACAAGTTGTGATAACGTTGCGCTGCTGGGAATTATCCTTGGTGGGCGAGTGTTTGTTCTACGGATTTGAGAGCTGCAATAACCAGAACTTGCAATAGGATGCCCATTTCAATGCCCATGCAGCGGATCAGAGTTAAACTAAATTGCTTCGATAGTGTGAACTTTTGGCCCTATAACAGCAGATCCATCTTACATGAACACTTTTAAATTCCGCACAGAGTGATGCATTTGTGGTGGCGGACATTATCCTACTATGGGTGGCTTTGGAGAGAATAACTTTATCGGTTATGCGCCCTTTGTGAAATTGATAAAGTCGCTATAATCAAAATTACCACATTACCTAAAGCCTTTGTTCCTAGTAGTCAGATACAAGATGGTTCTTGGCAACTGCCAATTGATTGTGAAGACCACTAATTTAAAACAGTGGAAGAATCATTGAAGTGATTTTATACGGACGTTTAACCAGTTGATAGTAAAGTGGTGGTAATATTTTATAATGGTGTCTTAAGGTTATGACAAGAATGCTTATTGACCTCATTATCATAGTTTAAGCATAAGCGAACCAGCATCGCCGCATGCCGTAGCACACAAATCGGTACTTTGGATTAATTTTACAATGGGTCAGCTGGGTGCATTAGGATAACATGGGATTATAAGTATGCGTTGGGGATCAGCTTCTGTAGACAAGTGCGGTGTGGTGAGGTGATCAATCATTTTTATTTTGACGCGCTTGAAAAAGTTATATTTTCGATCAAAACATTTTGAACTACATGGCTAGTCTTTCCTTTCAGGGGCAATTGCATCAGCCTGCCCATTAAAACACAATATATAATATGCTTACTTAGATAAATCTTCTAATTGGAAAGACAGCCATGATCATTTGATCTCGCTGTAGTAATCAGAAGTTGTGGGTGATGTGGTAGGGATTGGGCCGGATAAGATATAAAGTACCAATATCATTTTTAATCAAGTTCTGGTAATATTGCTTAAACTTTGCCGTTATCATCTTCAGATTTCTAGTAACGTCAACAGCAGGCTTTATATGGGTCATCATTCACGTCCCGTCAACAATAAGCTTTGGGATATTTCACCAACCCTGAAGCTAATATGTCGTTTGTGGTGGATCATGATTGTTTTTACTGCACTCTCCCGAATTCATCATATTTAAAAAATAATAATATGGGTGTAGATATCCTGGCTCGCGAGCAGCTGGTCATCGTCACCAGTGCAACAGCTTTGTTTATACTGTCATGGATATGTCTTGGTTTGTAGGTTTCGGGCGAGCATACTTACGTATAGAATAAAACATGGGCACTAAAATGTAATCTTCTGACCACATGACACATCGATATTAGCAAATCGCATCTCCTGTTCATTTTATGGTGTAATATTCAATAGCCTAGCAAAAAGGTGTTACACAGGCACCATCCAATACTCAAAGTTGTCGACAAATAATATGCCACGTTTTGAAATGATGATTGCAAGAGGAGAACAAACAGACGTCAATATATACTAATTCGCTAGAGAGAAAGCAGCTGGCTGTATAAATGATGCCCTATTCAGATTATTGATTGCTATTGCTGTCTTATATTTTTCCCTAAGCATTATTAAAGCCTGTGCACATGAATAGCTTTTACTCTTTTCAGTTCCTCTGTCCGCCTGATTGCGATTGACCCAAACTGCACAGAAAAGATAAATCATCCGCGTTTAACTTCCTCTCTGTACTCGAAGTCCTTATCACGACGGGGATGAATGAGGACAATTACCCTAGCATCACGACGCCATTTAAGTAACATTTCAATAATATTTGTTGCCTCACCCAACCCTACTACCATAACAACTTCTTTGTAATGCTTCATGAACTGACAATGAGCGGAAATGATCAGAAGGAGGAGCTAGCAGAACATATATTAGGATAGTTAGTGTTATAAATCGAAATGTATGTTTATGTATCCATAGCGCTTCATCATTTACGTACGGTCCGTATTATATATCGGCAGCAATTAGGAAAGGGTATACGAAAATCGTAACGGGTATTTTTAAAGCGAGTGCACAGGATAAATACATTCACGAGATATTGACGCTGGCACAGGGGCGACAGGCTATATAACTTAACTGAGCCCAAAATTTGGTTCTAGCTGAAATCATGGCAACATAAAACACCCAACGTTTGCAAACTGGCCATCCGACTTTTCTTGCCCTAGCTCAAACTCCGCCATAAAAGTAGCGATAATTTGTTTGGCAGAAAGTGATGGTTATGACTTCTAAACTCTTCGTGACTTCTATACAGATGTTTTAACCTCATATAAAAGTTATGACGAAGCCTGAAAGGAAACGACGTCGCTGGTGGTAAAATGAGGCGAGCACCTAAATAGCTAAGGCAATGAACGGCTGCTTCCTCCAAGCAGCTCTCCTACACAGCCAATGCCTGAATTCCAAACTGTCATGCGGTTAGGCATTTAAGACTCAGTAAAACAGGCGATGTACGATTAGGACACAAAATATAATGCGCATACGTGCATGAATTTCGCTTCTTGCTGATGCAAATATGCATTGGCTTGCCCAACTGCTCGTGAAGAATTATGATGCAATATGCGACGGTATTGGCATCATTGTAGACTATTCACAGTAAATGTGGTGTACCTCGCACGCACGTAACTTGTACCAGCGGCCTATTTCCAGTCATAATTCTATGTAGACAGTAATCGGAGGGATGAAAGGAAAGTGAAGGGCATTGTAATATTGCATTTTGCCTAGATAACTCTTTAAGTACATTAGAGTTTGATTTACGATAGGCTATGCATGCGTACATACGTATACGATATTAAGCTATTCAAATAATTCCACGCCCTTCAACGTAATATCTGGAGTGCCCAATGCAATACAGAACACAGAGCCACTATGTCTTTGAAAGAGATGAATTAAGCATTTGATAAGAGGACTATTGTGTTTTCCAGATTCTTGGTTTACATATTTTAGCAGCAAAAAAAATCTCATGCGGTAAGTCAAATTGTTTTTATCAAATGCACTTAATTTGACGGAAACGTGGAAGGACACTGTGTATATCGGTAATTGTATGGGGTTACATGTAGCGTGCTTCAATACTTAGGATATACCTAAGATCGGATAGCTGTTTATTGCTATTACCAACAGTGCTTAGCCATGACAGCACCATATCGATGCGATAGGCAAACTCACTGGAGCAACAATTGTGATTAGTCGACTGGAACCATTGGAGTGTTGCATCGCTTTTTAGTGTTATAATTGACGCATTTGACCACACAACAGTAGTCACATTGATGTTAAGAATTAGCCATTAACTTTCACATGATTAACTGTAGCCAGCAAGGAGAAATATATGGTATACCTGATGCTCTACCCGCAGAAATGTGGCGGGTTGAATTTTATCATATAAAGGATGCATGGAACAAAAACCCGGGGATTGAATAATTTTGGCCTTGCTGTCTGTACATTGCAGTCTGTTAATTTATGTCAACCACGTACAATGAGTGCCCACAAATGGAGGCTGTGGGCACCAAGGTTTTCCACAGAGACAACACATTTATATTTGGTCACCTCTGTAATTTGTTAAAAAATGATATATGTATTTGTTTACTATGAGGAATGTTCGCATGTCTTAATTGTTAATGCCATATCCACGAACATCGGGTAATAAGGACAGTGGGCAAGCTAGCATTCATTTGAAGTATGTAGGAGTCTGTCATGAGTTGGTGATACAACAAATACTAGGATATTAGGGCAACGCAGCCGAATGCTTAACGTCGGTCACCACATAAACTATATCATAAAACGTGTCGTAATCCTTCATTAACATATAAGTTATCAGCCTCAACGAATTCTTAAAGATCTCTCTCGTCGATGACACAAAAGAAAGACAAGTAATTATTCAGACAGAAAGCATCAGGATGCTGCTGCTGCTGTTGCTACTTAATTTGTATTATACTGATGTTACACCATATAAGCTACCCTAGCTATTCCGCCGTGGACGAGTCTTTGAATGCGACATTAAATGGAAGTCCCCAAGCTATTTTAATGATAAAACTCGTGGTTATCTCTCATGATGGTCACTTGCGTTCGCAATCAGAATTCTTATTGCCTTCATTGTCGTAGTTTTAACTTAGACCAATCAGCATGCCATGGCATAATAAGAAAAATAAGTCAGCTCGTTGCCTTATGCACCAAAGAAGAAAGAGCTTAAGCAAGTCGTCCGGTTGCATAATATTATCAAGGAGAAGCTGCTTATTTTTAAGTGATTATTAATATAAGGCTGGTTCCTTCATTTGTTGCTGCTGCCCCCGCTGCTGCTCATGATGATGATGACGATCATTATGATGATGATCATTATCGTGATGATGATCATGATCATTATGCTATTGGTAACGATGATTATGCAGGCTCCGGTTGCGTATAAAACACAAGCGCCATACATTTATTGTGTCAAACAGGCAAATATAACTGCTATGTTTACATAACAGAATAAATTATTCAAGCACATGACATTTTGGGAGTCTAGAAATAACTTATGTCCAACTTATGGTATACTTCCTAGCGAATGCGTTCAAAGGCTTCCCGATGGCGCGCCTTGCGATCATAACGCTGCTGTCGACTTAAAAATGACCAGGCGATGAATAAGGCTACACAGTGTGACACCACATAGTTGATATTAGTCGTCACAGGTTCCTTAAAGTGGCATTCTAGTCATGTCTTGAAACGCTAATAAAGAGAAAAGATAGGTCGTCGTAAGTTTTGTGTAGCAATCCTACAGGGACCCCCCCCCCCCCCCACACACACACACACGAGCGATGTCATCAGTTTGGTACTGTCGAATTGAATTGAGTAGGTAAATGGGGTCCGCGGTCATTGAATAGTAATGTATATGGCAACGGCAACAACTTAAAAGAAACGTACTCAAGGTGGTGGTCCGACTTGAATCATTATGGCCAGCAAGCCGCCCCAGATTTAATGGTGTTTTTGCTTTTGCGGTGCCATTAAACGTGGTATTTGTTTCAACGAAAGAGAAACGCCAATTAAAACGAAGTGATTATTTAGACTTCGATTTATAACTGGGCACATTGTATCCATACCGGCCTATTTTTCATACCGTCGGTTTACCAGCTCTGTTTCATATCTATGGGGGGCCTTATATGAACAACATTTTCACGCACAAAAACAACCCATTGTAAACGGTTTACCCCTGCAAAATGTGCAGTGCAGCACATTCTGTGACCAAATGAATGATTACTTGCGAAGGACATCAAACTATCGACACAATCTAATGCAACATGCGGCAGCAGAGACATGTTGGTGAGGTAATATTGGACGCATCAGTTGGCTTTGTGTATTTCACATACATTGCTCTTTCAATGCCGACGGTGCATGCGTTGTAGATATAATAAAGATGTCATGTGCTGTAATGGCTGTTATCCTCGGTTGCATCGTACATCAGGGGATGCCAATCGAGCGTGCAAGCTCATGACAATAACCAGTGGTAAAGCAATGAGTAAGGCTTACTCTGACCACAAGATATTCCGTGTCATAACCGTCATGTACCAATCGTGCTAGAATAATACACCTGACAGGTGATGCAAGGGATCAGGTGTGTTATCGAAATTTAATTCAGGTGCACAAACATTATAAGGCTTCTTAATCCCAATAGGACAGTACATCAAATATTATGATCCACGGACCTGACTTCGTTGGCTTTGATATGACATTTAAGATGTCCAGAAGCGGCCAACCATTTGAGAAACACGGAATGACATCGTTGTGGTCATGGATTCCCTTTGAGTAATGCGTGTAATAGGTTTATTGATTTCGATGTGAATCGTTTCTACTGCGCCTGAAAAAAGAGTATGTTGAAAACAAATTCCTATTTCCGTGGAACTTAATGAAACGTCAGAATACAACAACCAAGGTTCATTATTTTTCACTGCGGAAATAAAATCTCGCAACTGGGTTTATATTATACTGTCTGTGCAATTCATCTATCATGAGTGAAAAGGTGGGTGCTTTATGCACGGCCCTTAATGTTACTACATGACATGTTACTGCTAACAAAATGTCTCCATCTGGGAATTCATAAAAACGAAAATGCCAAAATATTTCTGGAATCAATAAGCAAGGCAAATGGTAATAAAAATGCTTTGGACATGAATTATTTTGGGTGTATTAGGTCTTGAGTACATATGATATCTTCTGTAACAAAACAAACCTGATCTCATCTTTGATCATGATCCTCAGTTTCACCGACCGGTCAATATGATAAGTGCTGTTTCAATCATAAATATTTGAAAATAATATATAATATATAATGCATACAGATTATATTCATTGCATTGTGGCTTACTGCATTGAGTGTATGTGCCAATTATGGCCATTGCGTACAACTATATTGATTTCTGATTTGGCTGACCGTCTTGATTTAAAAATACACGATGATCCGTTGCTTCCTAGGGAGTTGCCAGTAGTAGGTAATTGTTCTCTTAGGGACAGTCATAGGGAATACTGTTTAAAAAGATAATATGTCACTGTAACTGGGTTTACCAACAGCGTTATAGTTTGCATGTAACAGGACTGCTGAGAAACGCTGCACATCAGGCATATAGTAAATATGTATATATATATATATATATATATATATATATATATATATATATATATATATATATATATATATATATATATATATATATATATATATATATATATATATATATATATATATATATATATATATATATATATATATATATATATATATATATATATATATATATATATATATATATATATATATATATAAATATATTTATATATATAAAATATATATTTATATATGTATATATATATATTTTATTGTCTAATGAGTGGGTCATATTAAGAGTGGTGAGAGTGTTTGTTATCGATCAGCGTATTTTTTATAAAAGCGAATACCTTGTAAAAGACCGAGAGAGTGGGATTTAAAAGTTTCAGTTCCTTGGTCGATCCTATTTATAGCAAATAGCTACAATATGCCATGCATACGTCTTCTGTACACCGATGCTCTGGTAATTGTTTGGCTCCGCTATTGCATAATAGAAGAGATTGCAATAATTATTGATGAACTTCGCCATAAATTCGCCAATCATTTATGTTTGATTCAGGTGTAAATATATTGTATTAGGAATGGGGGATACTTCATGCTCGTGGTTCTCATAGCAGTGTTACTACATCTGCGTTTTAATACGTGTTATTTAGGTTGTGACCATGATGTTTCTACCCGTATGGTGTTCACTTTATATACCGCAGAACATCAAGCCATGCTTAAAATGATGCAATGCCAGAGCTCCAATAGCCAGTCGATAACCCGTTACAACCTATGTAGCATAATATTACCCAACACATGGTACGAAATTCAGTTATCAACAACCGCCTCTGTTCAAACGTGATGCTTTGACGAATGTAGCGCAAAGAACATGATAATTATAACGTCGACCTCGAAACAGTAAACCAATAACGTTCCGCACTTAACCTAGTTTTAGTCCTCGACATTTATAGAAACAAAGGCTGGAACAGTTTTTCGTCGAACAACTAGCTAACGACAGTTTGTTTTGGCATTTAAGGCATGTTAGATGTTTGCTGGCAGTTTCTGTCATTTATGCACTAGGTTGTTATTCATGCGTACAGTGACTAGCCATATGTATCGTGACGTGCCACTGTTACCTGTGCTTTACACCACTATTCAATATTTACAGCCACTGTCCACAACATGCTAGTTAAAGGTGCAAAAGTAGACAAGCAAGCCATCTGGCAAAGTGTCATGGGTTTACGCGACTATGTTAATGATTCCTTGAAGAAATTTACAATAATAGATGATTGCTCACAATACATGAAGAAACATAGAATGAAATAATTTGATGGAAATCAGGGCATTTGAAGCGTATATGCAATTTACATAAACAAGTACTAAACAGAGAATGGTTTGCCCAAAAAAGAATTGTTGTTTTGAAATAAGGTGTCCTTGTTTTTCTCAAAATCCGGTTGCATGATGCCCTCTGTCAATGTTCCGCGAGAGCCCGCATGAGAGATATAATTCCAATCAACCTCACGGTGCTCGAACAAAAATACAACATGCAGTGAATGCTATCATTTTAAGCAGTATATCGGGAACAAAACTGGGGTTTTAAACTTGTACTGTGGTAAATTCTCAGACCTGCCAAAAGTAAACGTGGTAGAATTTCATTTGTTAGCATGCTTCGCTTTCAGATTCCCCAATCCAACTGTTGTCACAGAATCACATATGGTGACCTAACACCCCTGTGAAAGTCATCATTGCCAATGCACACAACTAGGGAATTCAAAGCAAAAACAGACCATCTTAATTCGTCGTATAATTTCGATTATGACTTTTAGGAGCTAGTACTTGCCTACCGATGAGAACTCACTGCATCTGTTCCCAATTGACCGACTTCGATGTGCATAGCCTTTCAACCTTATGTTTTTCCCTTTTGTTGCAGACATGTCAAAAATTTCAAGACAAGTGTGATATATTCAGGGCATACGGATTCCATAAGTTACCAGCCAGAATGGCATTGGGCACTTTGTCTTATCTATCGCCGTCCTGTTCAATGTAGTGATATATGTTTAAAATCACGTTTGACAAGATTGCTTGAATACCTGAACATTAATAATGTAATTGGACACAAATATGAAGAAATATCAGCCAGTGTCTGGTTAATTCGGACCCGCCGTTATCTTGGATGATATGCACATTAAATACCTGCCTCCTAGCACAGTACAAATGCTTAGGGATGAAGATGTATGTCAATTGTACGAGTACAGATAATATTGAATATATGGACACTATTGACAGTGTGAGATTCATGAGGGAATATTGGCCAGTGTACGCAATAATGTGGTTTCAATGGCATAAATGACTCACTTGCATGCGAGGTATCAGAATGTGTACAGTATTTTCAACACATTTCAAAGATTGCACTTGGTGAAAATGCATTCGTGAGATAACACCACAGGAAATAGGCAACAGGGATATAATTTTGCTTAAGCTTGAACGCACTGCAAGCCAATTAAAGCAGTGAGATCGAATTTTCGCGCACTCTTTACCTCACTCAAGGCCTGAGCAAAGAACAGCTATCGCAATATTGCCACTTAATATGAGTAAGCCTTGCAAGACCCGTGGCCGATATCGTCGCGAAATAATATGCCCCATGGTTTGGAAACGTCTTGTCTTAACCTCGCTCAGACTCCACCATCAAAGTAGCGATAATCTTTCATTAATTTGACTGAGGGCTATGTCCGGGCCTTCTATTAGCTGATTGACTCCAATATAACGCGTAGCGCGAAAGGCAATGAAGTCGCTTGGAGGGAAAGGAGGCGAGCACTACAGCAGCTGTTCTGCATCAAACGTCTGTTTTTTCCCCAACAATTATTCATTTGCTAATGATTAAAATTATGTATAACCGGGTCTATCAACAACGGCTCAGCGGTCTCTGCATTTCATCAAAAAATAACTCTACGTTAAAACGAAAACAAAAGTTGCTAACTGAAAGAGTATCATAAATGGTGCTGATATCCGGATTCCCAAGTTGGAATAGCCGTATATATTTCTTGTGGCTCTTAAATTCCTTATTTTGTACGTCCTTAGCCCTTATTTGGAAGCTCATGAATAATTAATTTCGGAAGGGCAGCAACGTCATCACTCTGTGCCGTTCGCCGCCGGCGGATGTTAAGTTTGCACTATTTTCATTGCGATAATGGACGACCAACGCAAGAAGAAAACGCAAGAAACGAAGAAAAGGTGGAGGGAGAAAGAAGCTATAAACAGATTCATCAACCAAAAGAAGGAAGCGTGAGCAAGACCAGCTGCGGTCTAATACGAGGGTCTCTTTAGCCTTAGGGGCCCAGTTTGCCAGATGGGAAGCGTTCAAGGAAGTGAGGTGTTAGAAACTGCGAAGTTTGTGTTGGCCATGTAAGCAGGAATGTAATTGTAAAACTTGAATGATCCTGCTGTTGAATCGGCTTCTCGAAGTAGACTTGGTGTTAATGTCACTGATTGAATTAAATGTCAGGGCCTATTTTGGGTCCTTTGCACTATTTGAATTCGTTAATTGTAAAACGACCCGTAAACAGGTGAACGGATTTTAATTGGTAGGGTAGTCAAAAATATTTCCAAATGTTTTTTTCAAACATGCCATTAGTTTCTTTGCAAGGTCTCACTTTGGGCATCTCAAGACTGTTGTCATTTTTTATATCTGTCAGTGAGAAAGTTGTTGCGATTTTTATCATCCAAAAATGGCACATAATTTGGACAAGCACTTGACAAACTCCCTATTTCTCACATGAGGCAGGATTGGTTTGCCATTGTATCTATATTACATCATTATTGAGTAATGTTGCATATCAAATGTCATGTTAGGGGCGCCTTCGATAACTTATAAACACATAACTTCATGGTAAAATATATTTTAGGTTTTACAGACAAAATGGTATTTTGTGTTTTAGTCCATTTTTCTGATTATAGGCCTTCTTTGATTGCCCATTGCCAGTTACATTAGAGCACCAAACGGCACAAAAATGGCTTGCCCAAACACAATCGGCGTGACGTTTGACCGCCCTATCATTGGCGCACCATAGTAGCATGGGAGCATTCTGTGCGGAATGTTGACCTGTTGACTAAGTACATGTTTTCATCAGGTGGTAAATTATTTCATTTCTACTTTAACAGTATTAATATCAACCTTCCAGGTACGACAATGAACCAAGCAACAAGAGTGAACTTGCTGCCCCACCACTCGCTCAACAAGTCATATGTGACACCCCCCAAATTCGCACCACCGCCTATATACCTGATTGATGGAAGAAATCTTAAGGCGCAGGCAATACGACAGCATTCACCAACAACACCCACAACGCTCTGCTGATAACACCCGCAACATCAGTCGGAACATTGCTCTTGTGCCGATGCATTCTATCCAAGAAATAGTTGAGTTGCTGGTGTCTCGGTATATAAAGAATAAGATTTGGAAATTTGTTTTTGTTGAAATGTACATATCTTTTATTAGTCACATTCATATGTGTGCAAATCCAAACTGTAATAGAACTCATGGAATTGTCAAATAAATAATATATGAACCCACTTTAATGTCACTTCTTTTTTCATCAAGACTAGAATTGTGGCCATAACAAGTAAAATATGAAGATGACTAATTGACAGCGGTAAACCTGGGTCATTAATTTATCCATCATATTTTGTTCCGTGTTTGTGAGGGAAAACAAACCTTACTGATATATGAATGCTCATTATGTAATACTCAGAGACATAAACATATTCAGTACAAATAATACCACACGTTTTGTGAGACTTGGCAATTTCAATACTGGGAGAACAATATAATCCACACAAAAATAACAAGCAGAAGAATGAGATATTTCCTGATTTAAATTATAAATTAAAACATTTAAGCTTAGAATATTACTCAAATCTACTTTGTTTAAAGCTAGTATACTGTCCATACTGGTCAGGGTAGAGGTCTCTGATCTTCCAGATAGGGAATAACCTTCCTGTTGCCCTCCCCCAAAAAGCCATGAATCCAGATAACAAATTGCCGATAGGCACCATGTCTAGCATTTGATCTCAAGGAGAGGATGGAATTGCGCAATACCGTCCTCACTTGCAATGACTTTCTCGCTGATAGAATCATGTTAAAATGCGAGTTTTTAAAACAAGAAATAACACAATATGATTTCTCTCAAATATCATTTTGCGCCTATTCACCATGTTCATGAATTAGTCTTCCCGATTTAAAGCAGCACAGACATTACGTGATATAAATTACGAATTGTGTGTGTATTGTCCACGGTGATGTGGCTTTCAAGCGGTGAGATAACCCATTATTGGAGTGAAACGTGCAGTCAATAAAGTACAGCAACGTCCGTTCTTTGATGCATTGATCAATGTTAAATGCCTTGACTTTATCCTGCACGCTAGCATTTGCGTTGATAGCATATCTGCATTTTTTGGATTTCTTAATGCATCCCGTCGCTAGTGTCCAATATTAATTAGTATTCGGATTCTGCAGAGTGACTGATTGCGGTCGAACACCACTATTGCAATCAAAACTACAACACCCATCATCATTATCATTCACACGGCCACGTCCATTTAGTCACAATGCAAGCACTCTACTGAGCCTTAGCTGTGAACCTTGACATTTGCTCAAGCCAATTCATCCAAACGAATCAATTCCAATCATAAATATTGACGGAAGACATTGATTAATGCACGACGGAATATACTTGCATTTGTCGCTGTTCTCCCCCGGACTGGTGTGCTGCATTTTGATTTATCTTTCAGGGTACTTTGGGAAGTTCTTTAAGAAATCAAATTGTTCTCTGCTATCTTCATGTGCGCAGGGAAGCTCTCTTTTGTACACGTTAATTGTCTGAGGCCTCGTCTAGCATAGGGAATACGTGGGACAGCATTTCAGATAGACTGCTATATTGTTTATTTCTATGGCTAAATGAGGCCATGTACTCTTTGCCACTATATACACATACCTGCGCGACGACGCATCATCTTGCCACCTGGTGAATATAATTAGGCAGACGATCATGGAATCATGATGCGTGACGATCTTTGTATTCCATTGATAACGGATGGTTCGATATAGATTACTTAGTTCATATATTACCATGTCGGAGCTAGACCTATTCTGCAATTCGTCGACATCGTTGGATCAACCTACACGATGTAATGCCTTGCGGTATCGTTTTAATCAGACTTTTCCTTTTGTTTGATTTTCGATGCCACCTCAATGGCGTTATTCACACATCGTATCTGGTTACGACAGAACCGCATCGATAGATAAATTGGAATTAACAATAACTGATTGATTTAAACGCTGCGATCAGCAAGATTTTAACTATACAGCCATCCGTTTATCTTTGCATGACAGTGTTTGATTTTCGTACTTAATTGGAATACTTACGTAGCACTTTTCACCAAATTATATTTATTTATGCATCACGTGGATGTTATAGCTTTACGCAAAAAAAATGCGGTCTGAGGGCATGGCTATCATGATACTACTGTAGATTATCTTTTAATGCATGATGCCTTCTTTTGTACTTGAATCATCGGATTTGATGATGCAGCGGTGATATATGTCGACGCATTACTGAGTTACGGATGATCACTTCCGTACGCGCAATCAAGTGAAGACTTCGTTGGAATGACAAACAAAACAGAAACTTCCATACCCAGCACACAGCTTGCGTGTCTCCTGGCAATCTAAGTTGTACAGGCTGCCAGTGTTAAGGTAGTGATGTTTCCCGTTCAGAAGCTATTGTACGGTCTGCAGTCAGCTACGCTTGCACATATGCTGCCATTGTACTAATTTCCATAATAATTTACCTGCAGAGGAATCAAATAATGATGAGTTTTAATGGCCCTGGGCGATGTAGCCCTTATCATATTGGTCAGTGTGACTTGCAGTGCAATTAACAAAGTTTCCCAGCACCACCAGTTAAGTTTGTATGCATACTCACAACGTTATGGAATTGCATCGGGAGTCAGCTGTATATTTATCAGTATTATCATGGTGTTGGTTACTTATATACGTATAACTACTGCCTATTTTTTTACCACGTGTAATGGATTCGCTGTTCTGGGATATGGTTACCTGAAGCATTCCAACAGCAAATATTAGAGCTACACGTGCCCCCCGATATAAGTGACAAAAGTTACGTTCGTTTACCTGATATATATAATTTGAAAACATATTTGAGATCAATATATGCTAACGCATCAGTCTCATGAAATGTTGGCATAAATACCAATACATATCTAAGATTGAATTACACTGATGGCTAAATGAATTGCGCAATTCAACTTAAACTCAGACTACGCATATCTAGCACAATTGGCGTAAATCAATTGCGTGATGAATTACTATTCGCAGATAACAGCGCAACAGAGCGCGTGTTCCACATCAAAGCTATATATACAGTCATGGGGAAACGATGTCGAGCTGTTCAAATGAGCTGCACGATGTGACTCCACACATTCCCTCGCAATGTCTATCGTGCCCAAAGGCGACGCAGAACATATACGTTACAACTTCAAGAGAAATGATATTGGTCATCGCTCTTTGAATTCAGAAACAAGGCCCATGGTGTTTCCATTGATCTTTAGTTCACATATATACTATAACAGAAGTCATGAATAAAAATTTCCAGTTCTTTAGATATTCATGAGGCGAAAGCCTGTTGAAAGCACCAGTCTGTGAAGAGCTCAGTTATGCCAAAATCAACATTCGTATTTTAAATTTGTCTGTGATAAAGGCAGTTGATAAAAATGCTTTGATTACATGTTGCCACTGCCAATCTCTGCGCGTTTATGCTATTGTCAACATAAGGGTTTTTGGCAGCAACGTGTTTGGTATGACAGTATTTGATACCTTTGCAGAGACCAGTAGGCGTTGTGTGCAGCAATACCTAAGGTTAGTTGGATAGCTGGTTATTGCAAGGATCCACTAAACTAATTACGTATTGCACATGACAGCGCCATACCATTACCACTGGTACAGCTGCTGGATCAAGCAATGAGATTGAACAATATGAACCATTCAGCTCCGCGGCTCGCCAGGAGAGAAAAAAGCCCAGGATAAGCATTTCAGTCACCGGGGGTTAATACTGTCTAATGGGTCAGATGAATGAAGAGCATTGATGTTATGAGACGAGACCAATGTGTGTTGTGTGATGCACCATCTTGCTGGCTGGAGATGACGAGGGTAGCTGCAGCATTAACCACATGTTCAACATGGACAGATGTGATTTTGCTGTAAAGTAGCCCGTGGGTCGCCTGTAACCGCCTCCGTAGTTGATGTTATTTCCAATTCAATTATTGCATTTAGTTAGTAAATAATGCCAAGGAGTGTTCTTGCAAGCATGTTTTACTATGATGATAATGAAGAAAGGCTTTAGGAAGAAAATGTCGATAAGGGGCTTGATCCAAGTTTTTATAACACTAGTACACTGATGATATCACAAGAACCTCAAAACAATAAAACGTTGCCCACAACATATCTTCGGCTTATTCTTTCATTTGTTTTATTGGACGATTGTAAAATAACTCGAGGAATTAAAAATCAACGAGGTACCTAATTATATTAACCTTTAAACCGCATGTATGGAAAATAAAATTGTGATTGACTCATTTTGTACCTATAGGGAATATACATTGCTATCTTTTAAATTATTTCAACCGCGTGCAACAAGTGCACGCAAATGAGTGCTGGGTGAACAGATGATATTAATTGAAGTTGGCTAGAGAATAACCACGAAGAGTGGCAACGAGACCAAATGAATGCACATTTTGTCACCCCCGAAATCCTTTATGCATTTGCAGATATAAATGTATATATGTGACTTCCAAAACGGTTTCAATTTAATCGTTAGCCATCCGATTATTGGATGGGAGAGACTTTGGATACGCGTGCATTCATTCGCTATACAAGGGTATATTGCAGATGTTGGGTTCTGCTATACGCTGGTGCGAATACTTGGATATTCGGGCAATCAAACCAAATGCTTAACGTTGGTCATTACATAATCATAAAAAAGGTGATAATCCTTCTTAATGGTGACACAGAATCACTGACCAGTCGCCGACTATATCCATAGAGTAGTATTAACACAGAAGGCCATGAATGCACGTCATGAGGCGAACAATAGATCCCCCGCAGTTTGTGAACATAATTCAGTCTGGAAAAAAACGTTATCGCTACACGTTTTGAGCTATATTAACAGTAACAAGAAGTAACAAGTCGCGATCACGTTGCGTTGTTGGTAATAATTATTGGTGTGTGAGCGTTTATTTCACTGATTTGAGAAGTGCGATAACTGGACAATGTTTCAAATGAGTTTGCAATAGGATGCCAGTTTGAATGCATACGCTGCGGATATGAGTTAACATAAATTGTCTAGATGGTGGGAATTCAGGGTATTAAAACAACATCCATCTTGCATGAAAGCTTTCATATTCCACAAATAATCATGCATTTGCTAGCGATATGCCCCTATGTGAAGTTGCAAAAGATATTACCTGGAGCTTTTGTTCTGAGAAGTCAAACATAAAATGAGTATTGACAACTGCAGACAAATTGTGAGAGCATTTATTTTAAAAAAGAAAGATTCATTGAATGTGACCTTAAATGCAAGTTTACCGAATTTAATCATGATAAAGTTGTGGTAATCTTTGTTAATAGTGACTTAAGATCAAGACAAGAATTCTTATCATATTCTTAGCTTTTGCTAATCGGCATAGCCGCTTGTTGCGGCACCAAAAATCGGTGCTTTGGGCAAATGACCGAACCTAACATAGGTTCTAAGGGTCAGTTGGGTACATTAGGATTACATGTGATCATATAGATACGTTAGGGATTAGATTCCCTAAACATGTGTAGTGTCTTCAGGTGATCAATCATTTTTATTTTACATGGCTAGTCTTTCGTGTCAGAGGATTATGCGTCTGCCTACCGATTTAAACACCTAAGTAATCTGCTTACTTGATAAATCTGCTAATTGGAAAGACATCCACGATAATTCGATCTCCTTCCAGTAGGGATG
This sequence comes from Urechis unicinctus, assembly GCA_034190875.2. Lineage (NCBI taxonomy): Eukaryota > Metazoa > Annelida > Polychaeta > Xenopneusta > Urechidae > Urechis > Urechis unicinctus. The sequence goes on along the minus strand of CM067350.1, from coordinate 58,723,742 downwards.
GAGTCAGGCAGGACAGTTTGACCCTATATAAAGTTGCTGTCATTGGGTGAACCCAGAGCGTGTGCGGCATAGTGCATAATCAAACGCAGTACTTCAGACAGTTTAACCAAGTAACCTCAGTATCCTTAGCCACTCATGTATGTCTCGCTTTCTGGTTTGCAAGTCAGACCAAATTGCCGATTAAAATGAAACATTGCTTTTGTGGTTTCAAAAATATATATGAGCGATGTCAACATCAAAGAATCATTCCCGCGTCTAGTGACCCCAATTGAACTTTCAAAACAATATGCCAATGAGTAACGAAGTAATAAATACACATTCGCATTTTGATCTATTTCTGTATTTCTAACGCCTATTGTATTATTGCTTATCATTCACTTCCGTCAAAAATAAGCAATGACTATCGTAGGTTTTAATTGAATCATCATTGGAACACGTCCTTGAGAATCCTATGGGGAGTCGTCAGGAGTGGCACAGCTCTACGTATTACAAAGTCATCTTCGCATATACGGTTTCCTAATGCGATATATTTATGGTGTCGTATTCAATCAATAGTACAATATCAGTTGACAACTCTACGTATAAGGGTATATCCAATAAACACAAAATGTTGTTGCGACTTCCAATACACAAGGTGCCACGACTTTCAATTAATGATTGCAAGAGGAGTATATAGCCTAAGTTGCTAGAGAGACTTCAGCTTCCTGCTTAAAAGAAGCCCAAATTCAGGAGCGCGATTATCATTGTTATGTCTTAGACGTTATGACTTATTTCCAAGCATGAATGATATGAACTTTTATCAGTTTCCCCGTCTGTCTGGTTTTGATGATCACGAGAACCCCACCTACACAGAAAAGATCAATCATCCCCGTTTAACTTCCTATCTGTACTCGATGTCCATATCACTGGATGAGAATAATTACCATGATATCACGACGCCTTTAATGTAACATTTTAATAATATCCGTTGCATCATCTAACCCCGCTACCACCCCAACCCCATCCACCCCCTCCCTCCCTCTACTGCTGTTGTAGGCGTTATAGCCATAGGTAGCAATACTGATCCTCATGGTTTATGTGAAATATTTGAAAGTGCAATGATGATCAGAAATGTTTAATGGGGCAGTTTTTGTATAACAGAGGTGAAAGTGCAACCGTATATGTGTGTTACAATTTGTCAATATATTATTTGTTTATCAAGCTAAGTTTATTAAAGATAAGTGCAGGCTCTAATAAATACATAATGAAAAGCCTCTTACGATTGATACATAGTTCGCAGAGGAAGACAGAATATAAATTCCTTTATTATAAGTGCCTTTATTCAAACGTGATCTTACTGGCTATAAAGCCAAAAATCTTGAGATTTTAACATCGAAATGAAATCGGTAAGATTGAAGCATCCATTGTAGCAAGGCTGAAATGGTATGCGCCACGGCCTAAGATAACATCAATAGTAATGCTGTTTAGCTATAAAACGTTAGTTGCAATCAGCAGGACAAAGCTTATTTTTACTGTGAACTTAAGGACTATGTCATTGTGGTCCGGGTAGTAGCTCGTTGCATAAGATATTTGTGCGTGCACGTGGATATATGTAAGCTATTGACAGCACACTCAGATCAAAGAAGAACCAGATTCGTTAATAGCATGAAAAACTGTAAACAAGAATGTAGTGGTACAATCGTGATATTTGCCTACTCATCACATTAATAATCGTTATGTATAATTAAGAGAATAATTCTAATTAGAGAGCCCAATGGCTTTGTTATGCCGATTTAGTCGTGGAACACAATGAAAAAGAACAACATATGCGCATCGATATGACTACTGCGTTCATATATCAGTGATCAAACTAACCGTTACCAACGTGAGATGGTCAGTTAACAGCGTACCATGGATCAAGGTAATCCAACTACCGAAAGATCGGGGGATCAAGATTTACCATAATCCTTCATAATGGCGACACAGGATTACGACCTGTTACTTACAATAGGCGGTTGCTTACCGTACAGCAGAATTAGTCTGTGTAAAAACTATCCTCGCAAACATTATCGACAACACTCGGTGGAAACCGATGAAGCATTATTACACAGTAGATTACGTACGCTGTCTTCATTGCACCATCTTGGCTAGATGAAGGTGAATATTTTAGTTGGCATTCACGAATTACGAATGGTAACCTCAAAACTTTATTACAATCGGAGAAACCGTTCGGTGAAAATGCAAACAACTGGATAATTTATAACGTCATATACTACAGCCATCGTAATACATCTAGTATAAATCACGTGTCGGGTAATGCAGACCATTTCGATTTGTTAAGACAATAAGTGAACAAAACTGTAACAACAGTTCTTCGGGAGACCGAAGTAAATGTGATTCGGCGTAAATTATGTCTTTTGCTAATAGTTTTCCAGGAGCTCGAAGGTGTTATGAAGAAACAGTTTCGTTGAGATCAACATAACGACTTCCATGTAATGCTTCTGGAACTGACAATGAGCGGAGATGCCCAGAACGACGAGCTAACAGAACAACGATAAGGATAGTTAGTGTTACAAATCGAAATGTATTCACGTGCATTCATATCGCCGTGTCATGATCATTTACTGGCGGTCAGTATATTATCTAAGCAGCCATTAAGGGGGTATTGGTAAAGCGAGTGCACAGGGTAAAAAGCATCGTTATATATTAACGCAGACATTGGGGTTAACAGGGCTATGTTAATTAATTGAGCACATCGCTAACTAATTTTAAAGGATGTGAGGCGGTCTTTGGGGATTCGTAATGTTACCCATAGTAGGTTCTAGCTGCAATCACGGCGTAATAAAAAGCCCAACGTTGGCTAACTGGCCTCCGTCCTGTCTTGTCTTTGCTCAAACTCCACCACAAAAGCAGTGATAATTCTTCATTTGTTTGACAGACAGTGATGGTCGTGACTTCTAACGACTTCGTGACTCCCATACAGTTGTACAAAGGTTACGACGCAGCGTGAAAGGAAACGACGTCGCTGGTGGGAAAAAGGAGGCGAGCACCTAAATAGCTAAGGCAATGAACGGCTGCTTCCTCCAAGCGCTATTCACTCTTATCGCATGGCACCCTACTCTCAGCCAATCAGAGCTCGAGAAAAAGTTCGGTCTTTTTCCCATATCACTTGCAATCACTTGATGCAAATGACTAAGATCATGTCCTTATGGCCAGGCAAGCGACTCTCATTAAAAGTCAATGCTTAATTTCCTCATGAATAAATACTCACAATGAAATACGTTACAAACATGCTGCGATACGAATTACAGTAGATGACAAATATGCATCTAATGGGTTCACATTCATATATCACGTCGGAATGGGATTTCACATAAAGTATCTGAGAGTAATTAGTGGTAAGATTATCTGTAGCTTAAAAAGCGGTCAAAAAGCGCCAGATCCCTGGTGCATTACCATATCGCTCCAGCAGCGCAAATTTACGCATCTGGTAACGATATGACAACATCTTTATATTAGCTGAAGTTACCAAACCACGACCATTTCATACAATAATCACACCAAATATTTCTATAAGCAAGATATAAACCACAATACAGCGCAGTTTTCTTGCCTAGCTGAAATGCAGTTTTTACCAAGTGGTAATTAATTAAAAAATTAAACGCATGGTGCTCTCTTTACACTTGCAGAAGATGATAATTCGCAAACTTCTGTCAGATTCAACGATGCTGCTGAGAAATATGTGAACGTGGCTCATGAAAATCAAATGAAGTACCTCTACGTGCGCAATTGAATAACAAAATGGCACAACGACGGCCAGAGAGAATTGCCTATCACAATGTACGCTTTAAGAATTGCCAGTTGTGAAGCAGTGGTGATCTTCGTTTATGTTTCTTGTTCATAGGCTTTTATATGGATTGCAGTCAACTACGTTGGTGATGTGCACGTTCTGTACTAACGTACATAATAATTCAACTGAGTGAAACATGACTACGCAATTTAGCTGATATAATTGAAACACCTATTAACACTAGCAAGCACTCATTCGCCTCATTTGAAACGAGGAATATTAAGGGCATTGTAATATCTCTTTGTGGCTCTATAAGTCTTACGGTACATCAAAGCGTTATTTGCAATACGTTATGTATGTTCAAATTACGAATACGATATCACTAGACGTGTTCAAATAATATCTATTGGCCCAAAGCAATAGACGTGAGCCACTACTTCCATGGAACTGATGGAGCCTGCTAAGCAAGCTAAAGGGTGAAGTACTGAGGTCTACTATGCTTCAATTGTAATGGATTACATAATTAAAATTGCCACACAACTTAGGGCTTTTGTTCTGAGTAGTCAGATATCCGATTTTTCACAACTACTGCATTTTCTTCTTATCTAATCAACCAATCATTTACAAATAACTCATTAGCCGCAATGAATTATTTCGGGTTTTACTGGTCAGTGACGCAAACGAAAGGTAAATAATTATTCAGACCGATATTATGGCTTGCATGTTGCTGCAATTAGATTCGTCTCATTCTGATATTTAACCAGATAATATATGCACTAATTTTCAGGAGTGGAAGCGTCATGGAATGCGACATTAAAAGTTTTTAAATAAATTGAATGATAAAACAGGTAGTTATCTTTTATGATGATAACTTGCGATCTTGATTAGGATGTTTTTTACCTTCATTGTCGTAGTTTTAGCTAAGGCCAATCAGCACTGCTGCATGGCATGGGATAATGAGTCAAAAAGGCGAGCTAGTGCGCCCATGCTAGGTATTCATTTCTGTAGTTGGGATTGAATAGGATCAGGATGTGATCACTTTGTAGCTCATATTCATACATGCTGAATTCAGAAGAGCCATAGAGGCCGGCAAGGAACGCAATAGCGGTCATGTGGCATCAACTTACATGAAACTTTACGTCTCGCTCCCCTTGGTTTACTGCGTTGTTAAAGTCAAACCTTCATATGTTATCCGGAATATTACGTTGATATCAGCAGCGTGATCTACAATCTTCGATTTGATTGCAGATCAGAGGATTGCAATCTAAATTGTGAGTGTATGAATCAATAACTATTTGCACCACTTACTCCAGGAAACGGACAAGTCATGTTCAGCACTCCATGAAACACATTCATGTGGGACATACGTGTATTGTGGCACTGACTGTAAATACAGATCGGGGGTCTTATGGGTTTATGTGTTGAAACAAAACAGTAGATCTAATGATCCACAGTACGTACGACATCGCTGGCTGGCTGTGGCACCGAAGTTGGCCAAAATCGGCTAACCATTTGAAAAACGTGATAGCTTTCTTATGCTATATGAAACGGACGGTAATGGTACTAATAATATTTTATGAAATTGTCTGGACAGTTAAAATTAATCTAAGCAGATGGAGTTTGCAAATTTTTTTGACTTCGGCTCGAGACAGTTGTAGAGAACTAACTGTACGATTATATGATGAATTGAATGCCTGAATACTATTGATGTTGTAACAATCTCGGTTCGAGGAATATATTAGACAGTGCCCGGTTAATTGTCACCCGACGTTATCTTGGTTATCTTTATGACATCTGCACTCAGATATTTCAGTCTCTTGTACAATACCATTGCTTGGTAAAGCAGATGCATGCCAAAAGTGTGATGTCAGAAAATGCTGAATTCGTGGCGTGTGTTTCAATATTTGAAGAAATTTGTAATGCATTATAGTGGATGCTTTAAGTCCTTCGTGGTATACTGCAATCAACTACAATTGATGTTCTACGGGTGCTATATATAACGTCGTAACCAAACAAACGTTGTAATAGACGTGCGTCAACCTGCGACACTTTATGCATGCCCAAAACTGCTAAAGATGGCGTAAAACACCTTACCTTGCCCGATTGCGATATCATCTTCTTGTTGAAAAGGATGGAAAACACCGCGTATTCCTTACCGCCACTTTCTATTCCCTTTTATGGACAGAGTGCTGGGGCAAGGTCAAGGGCTATCGACGCCAATATTGGGGATACCCCGAGACTGATTAATTCATCATTCCCTTGTTGCTTGATGGAGTAGCCTATGCATATTGCTCAACGTCAATGATGAATTATTATAAGAATATGCTACTGCTTCAAAGGTCTCTGACGGACCCTTTCCTAATATGTTGCATCACACCAATGATGACGTGCGCACAGCATCGAACATTGAGGAGCTTTTCCAGAGAACTTGGCATCGTCATGTGGTCTTTCCGTGGTAAATGCAATGAAAACACTGTTTGCATTTTGCAACAAACGAGCAATGTAGATGAATGCACAAACGGATTGTAACTGTTAGGACACATGCAGGATTTCCTAGATGACTGATAAAAAAAACTTTCTTTTCTATTTAAATCATCACCACGCCTCAAATTTCCATTGCTGCATCTTCTACATTCTTTGCATTAAATGTCAAAACTACACACTACCAATAGCTCACTACATCTGTCAATTCTATGTAACATTATTCCAACTGACATATTATAATTGGCTTCATTACTGTGTTTACTGTTTCTATTGTTTCTCTCTACGAATAGAATACTATGACATGTCTGAGCAGTCAGTTTCGTTGACCCTCTACCACTTCTTTGTTGATGAACTAACTAAACTGTATATTAAAGCAGCCTTCGAATCCATGGTTAATATTACATCCATTGTACTGCAAGCCATTCAAGAAACATGAAATGACTTCGTGGTGGTCATGGAATAGATTTGAGTCATGCTTGTAGTGCTTCTAGGAAAGAATAACAACTTGCATTGGAGCATGGGAGCAACGATACATATTTTCGTGGATCGTTAATTGCTGTGACTGTGCCCTCGCTCGGGTATTTATTGTATTTTCGGTGCAATTCATAGATAATGAGTGGAAATGTTGGTGCACTCGTGGTTTTGCTACGCGATTTCATTCAATGAGATTATATGATACCACTTCCAAAATGCTTTCGTTTTGGTACTTTATAAAAGGGAAAATGGCAAGATATTTTCTGGATCAATATGCGAGGCAAGTAATAATGAAAATACGGTGTGCATTTTCTACAAGATCAAATATGTAATGATGCTGAATCATACAATACACCGACGAGGAAATGATTATCATCACATCTAACCTCCAACCATCTTCGGACATATCAAACCTTCAAACAACCTGTTCGTCTTGAAATATTTCTCTCATTTATCATAGTGATTACAATGCATTCATTGAGCAAACTCACCAGCCGCTTTTCAACTACGCGACAGATATGGTGGTTGAGCGCAGAGCCTACCTCGCATCCTCCCACATCATGCTGGATACGATAAACTTGACACACGTATTTGGTGTTGTGGACCATCGAGAGATGGATGAGGTGACAACTTGGTTTACACAGCTACGAACCAATAAGTTTCATGGGGGTATGCTTATCGATACATTGCTAAGGGATCAAACACAAGCACTTTATGCTATCCCTGTTCACACAGATCACAGCGATATCAGCATATGTATATACAGGCAAGCAACATTTGTATGGCGGGATATTTGTTAGCTAACACAATTGTATTGCCAAAGCAGTATCCAATATATATTGCTGTTGTCCAGATACAGGCCTCATATAGAATTGCAGGTTGCAAGAAGATATAGCCTTACCAATAGACGTGATGAGATAAACAAATTGCTGCAGAGACTAAAGATACGTATCTACTAGAAGGCCATTTTAGAACGTTGACTCTTAGTGTTATGTCCTCTTAGTTACTTCTTTTTCCCGTGCATGTTGAAGCTTTTAACCTGAATTATTTGTCCGGGGGGGGGGAGGGGGTGGGGGTTTAAATCCTGTGATATCTTCAGTAGCAGACAAGTTAATGTCGTACCTGGTGTTTAAATAATCGATATTTTTAAGTGATATATATCATGCAACGTCTTCAGATGACGGTCATTTCCCTGTGGGCTACAGTATTGGACGCATGTGCCAATGATGGCAACTGCATATAAATAGATTAAATGACGATTTGTCTGATAACCTGATTAAGAAATACACCGAGATCATTTGCTACCATGTGAGTAGTCAGCAGTTGTGATTGTTCTCTTGTGGATAATCCCAGTGAAGATTGTTCAAAAAGATAAGTCACTGTTACTGGGTTAACCGACAACACTACAGTAGGCATGTGTCAGGTCCACTGGCGAACGCCGCTCTGCAGCCATGAAGTGATCTTATATTATTCCGTGAACAAGAAACACCTGTGGCGGATACTCCGCCATTTAAACTGGTAAATGCTTATGCATATGATAATGCAATTACTTCTCACGGGTGATGGCTTGATCTGAATTTAATTGTAATCTTGTCTGTTTGCATGGAATATCTTTATTTTTCTGATGGGTGTGTCATATTGACTGCGATCAGATTCGTTTTTCTCGAATACCCTGTGAAAGTCCAACAGAGTGAGATCTAAAGATTTCCTTTATATGCTATTTTGGCAACATTTCCATGTATCATTAATGCATCATTAGGCAATTCTTATCCGATGTTTATAACAGTCAACATAGCAATCTTTTTTCAATAAATAACGCATAGCTTTACTTTATCAGCTACGATCAGACAAATGTGAATATATGTTACAACCATATAACCTTCACTAGTTCTTACAATTGCAGGTTACAGCCGAAATAATTTATACGTTCACCAAATTATATGTAATGTGTATATATATTAGTTATCAAAGCGACGCCCTTTAAACATTTTAAAGGTTTTGCAATGTGTTGCCCAATTTACTGTCCGCCAAAAAATCACTGCATTTGGGTGATATTTAGTCTAACATCAACCGGATGATCGGACAGCTGATTTTGTTTTGTTGCGCGCATATACAAACTATGCCGGTGATCTAAATATTCTTAACTATATGGCCGGACTCCCATTTCGGAAGCTAGCGTTGTTTACAGTCAGGTAAGCCATTTTAATTTTATATCTGCCAAAATCCATTAGTAAAAAGATCAAAAATAACTATCGATAATTACCTTCAGCTTAAGAAGTCAGCATTGTTTCTTTGGTCAGCAAATGGAAATGGCTAAGGAAGATGCATTAACTGCAACCAATTATTCGCGCATGTGGTTACTAGCTCAGAATCATAGTGAACAACTAGCAGCATCAAATATGAATGTGATATTACCATCGCGCTGCCAGGCACTGTGCCATTCTATTAAAGAAATGAGCAATGTCAAAAAATTAAATTTAAAGCGACACCAATATCCTGTCTTCAAATACGTATTAATTCAACTCAATCGCCCTGATCGTCCACAGACTACTTTGTAGTACATTTTATGTATAATATATTTACGTCACATAAAGTGATTCATCGGTCGTTCCCGGCTCTGACTTTCAGTGCGTGCTTTTCAGTTCATTCAAGCATACGTATTGTCATTTGCTCGACTCAAATGTTCGCGATTGATCATTTTTCTCATAAGCTGAGAATTTTTTCTTCAACAACCTAAACTATCTATAATAGAACGCTTTACATCTTGAGATAAACTCACCCCGACAAATGCTATGGAGTAATAAACGGATATATGTCAAGGTACATCAAACAACATTGCAAACTATTGCATTGTACAACAGTAGAGTCATGTTGGCGTGAATTCTAGAAACGACGATCGTGGGGCAAATATCAGTAAACTACAAGCAGCATTTCGCCTGAGTAGTCATCACTAATGCCTTTTTGAGGCAATAATGTATTTTTCCTCCAGACGTCTTATTCCGAGCGATTCATGTTCAGCGCGTCATGCCGCGAATCCCGTTACAGCAATTGTATCCTTCGTAACTCTAACCAACAATAAAATTGGTCATGTGAATATCAATATCAATAGCCTGAACGTCGTTTCATGACTTAGTTGCCTCAACAGAGCAGTAGATCATCAACAATTATGACCGGATTCTATGCAGCACTAAATGGTCAAATGACGCCAATCAATTAAACACAACACAATAGCTGAGATCTAAATGCAAGAGTCAGCACCATAACCTTAATATTGTGCTTTGGCCAACTTCTGGTTATCATACCAAGCGCTTTTATTGCTCGCAGATTAAACAAATGAGCCGTCTGATGAACTCACGACGTGGCTTAACCATTACGACACAATCTACCATGGTATCGTGAACATGCATAATGGTGCTGGCTTTTACGGCACACACAATGCTACTTTATACCAAATGCTCATGCTTATATGGTCGCCCCCACAATAAGACTGTTTAAACTTGATTTCCGCATGATAGATAGCCAATGCATGTACTGATATGTGTCGTACATGAGTTGGAAGCCGTGCTGCTCAAGTTTATCTTCGTCATCCTGCACTTTTTGGTAATGCCCTGGCCTCATATCACAGCAATATCACCATACGTATGCAGACAAATATATTCATTTTATGTTGCGTGATATGTGATAGCCCACATTATGACATTGCATAGCATCAACCAATATACAGGGATGTAGACCACTTAGAGGACACAAGTAGTGTGGGTGGTTGAAAGAGTGTGTAGAGACTTACCAATAGAGAATGCTTTGCTACAGAAACAGGAGCTCGAATATAGCTCCGATTGTCATGTATCATTGTTGCATCTTCCACTTCCTCCTGGGCATGCTATAAATGTATGCAAAAACACAATTCATACCTTGCTTATTATCAGTTTTACAGACCCCTTAAGATAAAAAATGCTGCAGAATTTGTCGATATTTGAGAATATATATGAATAGCTGTTATCAGCAGAGTTAGGTCATCATATTGTACGCATTGAGTTCACCTGCGTTTACATTTAAAGTCTAAATCATGATAGTAAGTCAATTACATCCAACGTTATACTATGTCTATATGATGTATGAGCCTTATTTATTCATGAAATTGAAACCTTTTAACTAGCAAACCTCTTGATGTGTTGTACCTTATGTTGTTAGATAGCAGACACATGGTTTACAAAAGAAGAGTCTGAAAGGGCTTCACTCAACCAGATGATGGTATGGGGAGCATTCACGATAGTGCATTAGTTCCATTGTAGTCGCTCAGCTGGGTACATTAACAGCAACACAGCACAATCAGATACATTTTAGAGTATAACTTTGTATGCGCTGTGGAATGCAAAGGTTAACTCAAAACCAATGTTATTGAAGGAAGTGAACTTCAGAAATGAAACACAACAATTTTTGTTATTGTTGTTGCTGCAGTGTCAAATCCTTCTTCGCCACTTGGTAAGCACTAAGTCACAGATCAAGGCAGCACTTCGTCTCCCTTAGCATCTTCGCAAAAGGTTCAAGATCCGAAGACTACATAAAAATGCTCATATTTTTATGTATATAGCACATATATATGCAGTGTAAGTTACTTAATAGGGTGATTAATGAATTTATGTAACTCAACGGAACTGCAGGCTCTATATTATTTAAAAAAAATTATAATTCATTCCCGTCAAATGAAAGTGATCTTTACTGAATCATTTAGCCATGCTGTTTATATTAATTCATGCATATGGATCGGAGTTTTCAGCGCAGCGAATGCAATTGAAACATTAATAAATTAATGCCAAGGTGCATCAAACTGTTGATGCAATCTACTGCATTATCGAACAGTAAAATTACGGAGGCATAAAGCCTATTAGCGCCTCAGTGAGGCAAATGACAAAAGCATGCAATGGAACTCTTGTGTCATGATAACTGCTCTTTAGAAGACAACGGTGAATTTGTTTGGTTGATCATGAATCGGACATAAGCAATCCTCGGCGTACCACCACCGCCTTAGTATTGTTAGCACGGTCAGTGCAACCAAAGAGTGTAGAGCTTCGCAACGAGGGTTCACTTCGAGTGGCTCTGTGGTGATCGCTTCGCTAATTATAATACACTGCAATCGTTAGGTGGCGCTGTCGTGATATCAACAGAAGCACATGGGAATACTTTGCTGACGTCACCACAGTTGATGAGGGCGGGACAAAATGTCGCTTCGTTGAGCCTTTCCGCTGCCAAAACACGTCGGACACAGGCTTAAAAATGCCGAAAATCACAACTACAATGTGAAATAAATGTCAACTTGATAAATTGCCCGGGTTAATCTATCGAAAACAGTTGGCCTCTCACAGCGTGGGCGCCGTTTACTATTCTCGATCTTTTATGTCCACGCTGCAGATGCTGAGATTAGATTGCCAACAACCTTCTGGAGCGAGGGAACAAGCCGGGGGTAGACTTTGTTGGCTTTGCTACACAGTGTGGGTATTATTAAAAAACATGAAATACAGCGGCGTCATCAGGCGACGATATTATGAAATCGACAAAAGCACATTAGATTGTTGATCCGACGCCTCGGGGTCGGCGTCTCTTAAACACATGCCATCTGATTGGTCGAGGCTTCCACTGCTCCGAATTAATTCCACGTGGCTTTAACGGACGCTATGACAAAGCAACGCACGGCGCTTAACAGGTGGCGTCTTCACATTTTTTCTCGAGGCTCGGCTAGAGTGAGCGCTCTTAGTGAAGATATACTCTCTTTGGTACAACTGTTATTTGTCTCAATTCATTGTTCATTCAGATCATAGCGCACATTGCACTCATTCCACTCAATCGTCCTCATCGCCGACACCTTTCTATAAAATATGATGTATAATGTATTTATGTTTAATACACTGATTCATCGCTCTTTCCCGCGTAACGTTTCACAAGTTTGAACTGCGCAGACATAATCCAGGGCAAGATTCCCGTATAATATTCACCTGTTCTTACCGTTGATGCCTCAAGCATGATATGCGATAAGTTCACCGTAGGTAATGCTAAGATGTTCGTTTGTTATGCTTGAGTGTTTTGATATGTGAGAGCAAACCCTTTAATACATTTACTTTATGCGCCAGGCTTTGCATTACCATTTTCTCTCTGTTTTGTATTCGCAAACGAAGTCAACTTTTTGGCCTCATATCAATCTTTTACTGTAGCATGGAGCATCAATTAAAGTGCATTAGCAAATTTTCGTTGGAGGATCTCAGCTCATAAACATAGAATTTTCCTGACTCACAGCGATTCTTAAAGCAAATTGTCTGGCACAAAAGCTTTACTCACCAAAAACTCGAGACTTATATGGTGAATATATATATTTCGGGGTTGGGGCTAGATGATGTGGTGGTAACACATTTGCATTCATGCGCCTATGGACAAGCAATGTCATCAATTTAAATATTTGTGAATATAGGGGTAAACCCAGTCTAAACTTGTTTTGGTTCTTCTTGGTGAATTAAGTAATTTGCAAGAACAATTGCTGACCCTTAAACTGCAGTTGCCAGTTCATAGCGAGAGGTAAGCTCTCAGTGTGGCAGATATGGATGAGATTCAAATCCTGGCTTGACGCTCTCATATATCGCTGCGTTCAATGTAACCGCCCAGTTATTTCTGATTATTTTGCAAGCATTTATTCGTAAACATGCATAGACAATAAGAAATAATACATTGACGCTATATCTGTTATCAATAAGACATCATAACGATTTCGCAAACCACTAGCATTGCCATAACAGTTTCTCATGGCCCACAAACGCATTGCTGGGTGGCGAAAACAATTCTGATTGGCTTATCAACTGAATCCGATCGGTTCAAAAAGATAGTCTTAGCTAGTCTGCAATGGCGACTGATCTGCAAGGTGCAGTGCTAGAAGAGATAATGATAAGAGGATTGCTGTCCACGGATTTTCCAGCATGCACAAGATGGCTCCTCGGACTAACCACGGTATTACAACCTTTACGACCGTGTTAAATCTGCGGTCATAAGCACTTGTTACTGCCCCACATTCCGATGATTGAGTGGGTCTGAATGATCCACAGAAATGGCTACTCCACGGAGGAGCAAATGCATATTGGTCTGAACATTGATTTCAAAGAATAAATCTCACAACCGGTTTCTTGACTTGAATCACAATGACTAGCAAACCGCTAGGGGCGTTATTGTTTTGAACTGTCAAGCAAGTGGCATTTATCTTAAGTAAAGAATAATCCCAGAACAAAGCTTTCGGCATCAACATTCTCTTCTACCTGGCTGCATTGCATCAATACGTTCGGCTTATCTACCCTCTTGCACTTCCAGCTTTGTTTTTGTCAAATTTATATAAAAAAACGTATTACCGTTCTATAAGGTGATTCATCACACTTTCCTGGCTTGACTCTCTCATATATCGCTGCGTTCAATGTAACCGCCCAGTTATTTCTGATTATTTTGCAAGCATTTATTCGTAAACATGCATAGACAATAAGAAATAATACATTGACGCTATATCTGTTATCAATAAGACATCATAACGATTTCGCAAACCACTAGCATTGCCATAACAGTTTCTCATGGCCCACAAACGCATTGCTGGGTGGCGAAAACAATTCTGATTGGCTTATCAACTGAATCCGATCGGTTCAAAAAGATAGTCTTAGCTAGTCTGCAATGGCGACTGATCTGCAAGGTGCAGTGCTAGAAGAGATAATGATAAGAGGATTGCTGTCCACGGATTTTCCAGCATGCACAAGATGGCTCCTCGGACTAACCACGGTATTACAACCTTTACGACCGTGTTAAATCTGCGGTCATAAGCACTTGTTACTGCCCCACATTCCGATGATTGAGTGGGTCTGAATGATCCACAGAAATGGCTACTCCACGGAGGAGCAAATGCATATTGGTCTGAACATTGATTTCAAAGAATAAATCTCACAACCGGTTTCTTGACTTGAATCACAATGACTAGCAAACCGCTAGGGGCGTTATTGTTTTTGAACTGTCAAGCAAGTGGCATTTATCTTAAGTAAAGAATAATCCCAGAACAAAGCTTTCGGCATCAACATTCTCTTCTACCTGGCTGCATTGCATCAATACGTTCGGCTTATCTACCCTCTTGCACTTCCAGCTTTGTTTTTGTCAAATTTATATAAAAAAACGTATTACCGTTCTATAAGGTGATTCATCACACTTTCCTGGCTTGACTCTCTCATATATCGCTGCGTTCAATGTAACCGCCCAGTTATTTCTAATTATTTTGCAAGCATTTATTCGTAAACATGCATAGACAATAAGAAATAATACATTGACGCTATATCTGTTATCAATAAGACATCATAACGATTTCGCAAACCACTAGCATTGCCATAACAGTTTCTCATGGCCCACAAACGCATTGCTGGGTGGCGAAAACAATTCTGATTGGCTTATCAACTGAATCCGATCGGTTCAAAAAGATAGTCTTAGCTAGTCTGCAATGGCGACTGATCTGCAAGGTGCAGTGCTAGAAGAGATAATGATAAGAGGATTGCTGTCCACGGATTTTCCAGCATGCACAAGATGGCTCCTCGGACTAACCACGGTATTACAACCTTTACGACCGTGTTAAATCTGCGGTCATAAGCACTTGTTACTGCCCCACATTCCGATGATTGAGTGGGTCTGAATGATCCACAGAAATGGCTACTCCACGGAGGAGCAAATGCATATTGGTCTGAACATTGATTTCAAAGAATAAATCTCACAACCGGTTTCTTGACTTGAATCACAATGACTAGCAAACCGCTAGGGGCGTTATTGTTTTTGAACTGTCAAGCAAGTGGCATTTATCTTAAGTAAAGAATAATCCCAGAACAAAGCTTTCGGCATCAACATTCTCTTCTACCTGGCTGCATTGCATCAATACGTTCGGCTTATCTACCCTCTTGCACTTCCAGCTTTGTTTTTGTCAAATTTATATAAAAAACGTATTACCGTTCTATAAGGTGATTCATCACACTTTCCTGGCTCTACTCTCTCATATATCGCTGCGTTCAATGTCACCGCCCAGTTATTTCTGATTATTTTGCAAGCATTTATTCGTAAACATGCCGACAAAAGAATAATACATTGACGCTATATCTGTTATCAATAAGACATCATAACGAAATGTTCGCAAACCACTAGCATTGACATAACAGTTTCAATGGCCCACAAACGCATTGCTGGGTGGCGAAAAAATTCTGATTGGCTTATCAACTGAATCCGATCGTTTCAAAAAGATAGTCTTAGCTAGTCTGCAATGGCGACTGATCTGCAAGGTGCAGTGCTAGAAGAGATAATGATAAGAGGATTGCTGTCCACGGATTTTCCCAGCATGCACAAGATGGCTCCATGCAACATTTCGGATCGGAGGGACATTCTCCAACCACGGTATTACAAACCTTTACGACCGTGTTAAATCTGCGGTCATAAGCACTTGTTACTGCCCCACAAGCCGATGATGAGTGGGTTGAACCACACCACAGAAATGGCTACTCCATACGGAGGAGCAAATGCATATTGTTCTGAATGTCATTGATTTCAAAGAATAAATCTCATAACCGGTTTCTTAACTTGAATCACAATGACAATGGATCGCTAGGGGCGTGCTATCAACATTTGAACTGTCAAGCAAGTGGCATTTGTCTTAAGTAAAGAATAATCCCAGAACAAAGCTTTCGGCATCAACATTCTCTTCTACCTGGCTGCATTGCATCAATACGTTCGGCTTATCTACCCTCTTGCACTTCCAGCTTTGTTTTTGTCAAATTTATATAAAAAAACGTATTACCGTTCTATAAATGTGATTCATCACACTTTCCTGGCTTGACTCTCTCATATATCGCTGCGTTCAATGTAACCGCCCAGTTATTTCTGATTATTTTGCAAGCATTTATTCGTAAACATGCATAGACAATAAAAAATAATACATTGACGCTATATCTGTTATCAATAAGACATCATAACGATTTCGCAAACCACTAGCATTGCCATAACAGTTTCTCATGGCCCACAAACGCATTGCTGGGTGGCGAAAACAATTCTGATTGGCTTATCAACTGAATCCGATCGGTTCAAAAAGATAGTCTTAGCTAGTCTGCAATGGCGACTGATCTGCAAGGTGCAGTGCTAGAAGAGATAATGATAAGAGGATTGCTGTCCACGGATTTTCCAGCATGCACAAGATCGGACTAACCACGGTATTACAACCTTTACGACCGTGTTAAATTTGCGGTCATAAGCACTTGTTACTGCCCCACATTCCGATGATTGAGTGGGTCTGAATGATCCACAGAAATGGCTACTCCACGGAGGAGCAAATGCATATTGGTCTGAACATTGATTTCAAAGAATAAATCTCACAACCGGTTTCTTGACTTGAATCACAATGACTAGCAAACCGCTAGGGGCGTTATTGTTTTTGAACTGCCAAGCAAGTGGCATTTATCTTAAGTAAAGAATAATCCCAGAACAAAGCTTTCGGCATCAACATTCTCTTCTACCTGGCTGCATTGCATCAATACGTTCGGCTTATCTACCCTCTTGCACTTCCAGCTTTGTTTTTGTCAAATTTATATTAAAAAAACGTATTACCGTTCTATAAGGTGATTCATCACACTTTCCTGGCTCTACCTTTCAATGCATGCTGTACAAATTCAATCATACATAAGGATCGATATTCTGCCGCCCAAAAGTATCTTGATTGATCTTTTCCGTCATCAGCGGCTGACGAAATGTTACACCAAAGATCTGACATGAACTGCATCAATTACAAAACTAGCTAATTATCAAGAACACTGAACATTGTAAATATAACTCACCGTTGCAAATGCAGTGAATTTTTTTATGGAATAATGCCGGGGTGCATCAGTCTGATGATGCATTATGTTGCATTATACAATAGGGGTGTCATGTTGGCGAACAAAAAACCAGGGACATTCTCCAGGGGCGTGTAACGATAGCTTCCATGCAACATTTCGCCATACGCATGATTGATGCTCGTTTGGAGCCAATGTTGCATGTGCTCTGCATTAATCAGGATGACATGGATGTCAAAAGCCGCAGTGAGACAAATTAACCACACCACGAAATTTTACTCTATACTCAAAGGGAAACTCATGTTCAGAATGTCATGCTACGACTCTTTGCATGACATATACATTCATCGTAAACCTGACAGGCAATACAATGGATCAGGTGTGCTAACATTTCATACAGGTGCACAGTCATTTCGGAGCATTGTAATCCCGGAAAGGCGGTAGATCAAAAACTGGCAATCCACAAAGTTGTCATCAAATGCTTTTGATGTGACCTCAAAGATGTTCAGAAGCGGCCAGCCATATAAGAAACAATGAGACACTTATATTACAGAATAACAGCATGTATGGAGAATAAAATGATGATTGACAAATATTGCACCTTAGGGTCTATACGTTGCACTCTGTTACATTACAACAGCAACGTACATCTAAATTGGTGTAGTGAAACTAGATGGTTTCAATTGAAGTAGGCACATTTGCATAAAGGGTGGTAACAAGGCAAAACAAATGCACATTGTGTAATCCTATGTGCATTTGATGAATGTGTGCAAATGTCTTCCAAAACGATTTCAATTTGATCGTTACCCATCCGATTATTGGTTGGGAGATACTTAGGTAAGCTTGCATTCATTCGCCATACGAGGGTACATTGCAGATTTTAGGTGCTATTGTAAGTTGGCGTACACCAAATACTAGGGTATTCGTGCAAATAAACCAAATGTTTAACAGTGTTTATTACATCCCCCTTATCATAAAACGTGTGATGATCCTTCTTAATGGTGACACAGAATCACTGCCAAATCGCTGATTGCCTCCATAGAGTAGTATTAACCCAGAAGAAGACTCTATGAATGCACGGCATGATGCATTTGCGAGCGTTGGCGGCATAAGACTGCTATCAGTGGCTTTAGAAGGAATTACTGTATGGTTTATGCGAAATATGCGGCATTGAAAAAGACCTATTAATCAAAATTTCTACATTTCCCAGCGCTTTTTTCCTCGTATTCAGATATAAGATAGTAATAATGTTAATCTATTAAACGTAAGTTGAAATCAGCAGGGAACATTACCTTATTATTACCGTGTATTTGAGCACAAGGTCAATATTTTTTGGATAGTAGCTCATTGCATACGATGTTTGTGCGTACACGTGGATATATATTTTAGCTATGGACAGCACACTCAACACACAGAAGAACCAGAATGGTTTATATCATGACAAACTATGAACAGGAAAATAGAGCTACAATTGTGCTATTTGCCTGCACATCACATTAATAAATGTATAATTAAGAGAATATTTCAAATTAGAGAGCCCAATGGCTTTGTTAAGCCGATTTGGTCGTGGAACACTATGAAAAGAACAACATATAGGCATCGATATGACTACTGCGTTCATATATGAGTGATCAACTAACCGTTACCAACGTGAGATGGTCAGTTAATTGAATAACGTAGATCAAGGATAATCCAACTACCGAAAGATCGGCGATCACGATTTACCATAATCCTTGATAATGGTGACACAATGACTTAAAATGGGTTATTGCTTGCCGTACTGCAAAATTAGTCTGCGTAAGAACTATAATCGCAAACATTATCGACAACACGCGGTGGAAACCGATGAAACATTGGTGGCATAGTTGGTAGTGTATCACACAGTAGATTACGCACGCTGTCATCATTGCACCATCTAGGCTAGATGAAAGTGAATATTGTAGTAATGCTTGCATTCACGAATTACGAATGGTAACCTCAAAACTCTATTACAATCGGAGAAACCGTTCGGTGAAAATGCAAACAACTTGACAATTTATTCCGTCATATACAACAGCCATCGTTAAACATCTGGTATGAATCAAGTGTCGGGTAATGCAGACCATTTCGATTTGTTGAGGTGATAAGTGAAAACATGAAACAACGATTCTTCAAGAGACCGAAGCAAATGTGATTCGACATAAATTATCTACTGTACTTATAGTTTTCCGGTTGGTCGAATGTTTTATGAAGAAACAGTTTCGTTGAGATCAACATAGCGACTTCCATGTAATGCTTCTGGAACTGACAATGAGCGGAGATGCCCAGAACGACGAGCTAACAGAACAACGATAAGGATAGTTAGTGTTATAATTCGAAAAGTATATATATGCGGTCATTTCGCCGTATCATTATCATTTAGTGACTGTCCGTATATTATCTAAGCAACAATTAGGGATGTTTATACATAAATGGTAACAGGTATTTGTAAAGCGAGTGCACAGGGTGAAATGCATTCGTGATATATTAACGCTGGTATTGGGGTAACAGGGCTGTGTAACTTGATTGAGCACATCGCTAACTAATTTAAAGTATGTGATGCGGTCATTGAGGATTCGTAATATTACCCATAGTAGGTTCTAGCTGCAATCACGGCATAATAAAAAGTCCAACGTTGGCAAACTGACTTGTCTTACTCCACCTCAAAAGCAGTGATAATTCTTCATTTGTTTGACAGACAGTGATGGTCGTGACTTCTAACGACTTCGTTACTCCCATACAGTTGCATTAGCCGCGTACAAAGGTTACGACGCAGCGTGAAAGGAAACGACGTCGCTGGTGGGAAAATGAGGCGAGCACCTAAATAGCTAAGGCAATGAACGGCTGCTTCCTCCAAGCGCTATTCACTCTTGCAATCACTTGATGCAAATAACTAAGATTACATCCTTATGGCCAGGCCAGCGACTCTCCTTAAAAATCAATGAGTAATTTTCTCATGAATAAATACGCCAACCAAAATACGTCGCAAACATGCTGCGATGCGAATTACAGTTCTGAGTTAATTTAGTGTACAATATGTTTTCATGAGGTTAGATACCTCATAAGTCCATGCTTTGATACATTACGTAATGTTAAATGCCATGACTTGTAGATGACAAATATGCATTTAATAAGTTACTGAGAGTAATTAGTGGTAGGAATTTTTGTAGCTTCATTATATGTGGTCGGTTAAAAAGCGCCAGATCTCTGGTTCATTACCAGATCGCCCTAACGGTGCGAATTTACGCATCTGGTAACGATATGGCTGACCCTGTGATACAATGATCACACCAAACATTTCAAATGAGCAAGATATAAACCACAGTGCAGAGCAGTTATCTTGCATGGTTGAAATGCCAGTTTTTTTAAGTGGTAATTAATTAGAAAATTAAACGCATTGTGCCCTCTTTACACTGAGAACGTGGCTCATGAAAAAGAACTTCTTCTCTCTGGTCAGTGACACAAACGAAAGGCAAATAATTATTAAGACCGATAATATGGCTTGCATGTTATTGCTATTAGGTTCGTCGCATTCTGATTTTGACCAGTTTAGATATCCAGTAGACTGTGAGAGCACCAATTTTCAGTGGAAGTATCACATTACACAGAAGTTGAATGATAAAACTCGTAGTAATCTTTCGCGATGATAAATTGCGATCCTGACGGGAATGTTTTTTACCTTCACTGTTGTAATTTTAGTTTTGGCCAATCAGGACTGCTGCATTCCATGGCAAAATGAATCGAAAACGCAAGCTTGTGTGCTCATGCTAGGTATTCACTTCTGTAGTTGGGATTGAATAGGATCAGGACATGATCACTTTGTAGCTCATATTCATACATGCTGAATTCAGAAGAGCCATAAAGGCCGGTAAGGAACGCATTAGCGGTTATGTGGCATCACCTTTACGTCTCGCTCCCCTAGATTTTCGGCGTTATTAAAGTCAAACCTGCATATGTTATCCCGAATATTACGTTGACATCAGCAGCGTGATCAACAATCCTCGATTTAATTGCAGATCAGAGGATTGCAATCTAAAATAAGAGCATTGATCACTAATTGTTTGCACCACTTACTTCAGGAAACGGACAACTCAAGTTCAGCACTTCATGAAACAAATACATGCAAATACAGATTGGGGGTCTTCCGGTTTAGGTGTTGAAACAAAAGAGTAGACCTAATGATCCACAGTAAGTTTGACATCGCTGGCTGGCTGCGACACCTAAGATGTCCAAAATCGGCTGACCATTTGAAAACGCGATAGCTTTCTTATGCGATACGAAACGGACTGAAAGAGACGATAATGCTAATAGTAATGAATTATGAAATTGTCTGGACAGTTAAAATTAATCTAGGTAGAAGTTGTTTGCAAATTTTGTTGACATCGGCCCGAGACAGTTGTAGTGAACTAACTGTAAGATCATATGACGAATTGAATGTCTCAATACTATTAATGTTCCAAAATCTCTACTAGATGAATATATCAGACAGTACCCGGTTAATTGTCACCCGACGTTATCTTGGTTATCTGTATGACACCTGCATTCAAGTTATTTTGGTCTCTTGTACAATACCATTTATTGGTAAAGCAGATGCATGCCAAAAGTGTGATGTCAGAAAATGCTGAATTGAGAAAATATGTGATGCATTACATTTGATGCTTTAAGTCCTTCCTGGCATATTGCATTCAACTACAATTGATGTCCTGGGGGTTGCCTAATATAACGTCGTAACCAAACAAACGTTGTAATGGACTTGCGTCAACCTGTGACACTTTATGCTAAAGGTGGCATGAAACACCTAACCTTACCCGATTGCGATATCACTGTCTTGTTGAAAAGGATTGAAAACACCGCTTATTAGTACTCCCTTTTGGCGCTTTTCTAAAGGCGATTTTACCGGTTCTTCTAAGATCGAAAATATCGGAACTGAGTAGGCAACTGGTGTACGTATGCTCCTGCAGTAACTGAATTTCAATGTATATGGAAACGACCATAACTTCAAAGAAACGTACTCAAGTTGATGGCCCTACTTGAATCATAATGGCCAGCAAGCCGCCCCTGGTGTAATGCTGATATTGCTCCAGCGCTGCCATTAAACACGATATTTACTTCAACGTATGAGAAACTCCAACGCCATCTACATCAAAATTCGACTCTTAAATATGCACATTGTATCCATACGGGCCCATTGTTCACCCCGTCGGTTTACTACCTCTGTTTCAATGGAATTGAAGCATAAATATACCCTTCCAATAAATTTATTAATCGTTGGTTCCTTGCATTTCTCATTCGCTGTATGACCGCTTCAAAATCCTATATTGATCGCTTCCTCATCAACGCATCAGTTGGCCATTTGAATAAAACTTCCGTGCAACATTTCAAATAGATTGCTCTTTCAAGTAATATCAGGGGATAACAATCAAACAAGCAAGCTCATGACAATAGCTATTGATACCACAATAAATTCCGTATTATAACCCTTATGCAGCCAGTCTTGCTAGATTAAATACACCATTATTGACTCTGACAGGCAATGCAAGGGATCAGGTGTGTTAATAAGCGTTCATTCAGGTGCACAAACATTACAGAGCTTCGTAATCCCAGCAGAGCAGTAGATCAAAATGTTATGATCAACAAACCTGACATCATTCGCTTTGATGTGACACGTAGGATGCTTAGAAGCGGCCAACCATTTGTGAAACATGGAATGACATCGTGGTGGTCATGGAATAAATTTGAATAATACTTGTAGTGCTTCCAGTAAATAACATCAAAGTTAAATGCTGTGACTGTGGCCTAGCTCTGGATGTTATAATTATTTCAATGGGGTATTTATTGTTTTTTGGGTTTTATTTGGTACTTTATAAAAGGGAAACTAGCAGCATATTTGCGGGATCAATATGCAAGGCAAATGAAAATAAAATTACAGTATGCATTTTTAACATGCGAAGCAAGATCAAGTGTCAACAGTCATCGCTTATTTTGCAAATATGTAATAGTGATGTGATGTAACATAAAAAAGAAACATCTTCGGCCATATCAAACCTTCAAACATTATTTTCGTCTTAGACCAATAGTGATTGATTCACACACTCGAAGTCCCTGTTCCTGGGTTAAACGACAGCGATACAGTATGAATGCGTCAGGTCGGCTGGCGAATGCCGCTCTGCAGCCATAAAGTGATCGTATATTACTCCGTGAACAAGAAGAACCCGTGGCGGATACTCTGCCATTAAGGCTGTGAAATGCTTATGCGTATTGAAATGACAATTACTTCAAAGAATTCTTACAGCTGAGTGCTCGATCTGAAGCCTATTGTAATCTGGTTTGCATGGAATATCTTTGTTTTTCTGATGGGTGTGTCATATTGACTGCGATCAGATTCGTTTTTATAGATAAGTGTGTATGTACAGGGTCGAATACCCTGTGAAAGTCCAACAGAGTGAGATCTAAAGATTTCCTTTATATGCTATTTTGGCAACATTTCCATTTATTATTAATGCATCATTCGGCAATTCTTATCCGATGTTTATAACGGTCAGCATAGCAATCTTGGTTAAATAATAAACAAGTAACTTTACTTTATCAGCTACGATCAGACAAATGTGAATATATATTACAACCATATAGCCTTCACTTGTACTTACAATCGCAAATTACAGCAGGAATAGTTGATACGTTCACCACATTATACTTAATGTGTATATATATTAGCTATCAAAGTGACGCCCTTTAAACACTTTGCCTGACGCATCAGGTTGTGTAATGAGTTGCACAATTTACTGTCCGCCAAAAACTCAGCAGCAGTTGACTAGTATTTGGCCTAAAATCAACTGCATGACGGGACCGCTGAATTTGTTTTGTTGTGTGCGTATACAAGCCATACCGGCGATATAAATATTCTTGACTATATGACTGGCCCCCCATTTTGAAAGCTAGCGCTGTTTACAGTCAGGTGAACCATTTTAATTTTCCACTTGCCGAGATCAACAAGTAAAAAGATCAAAAATAGTTTTCAATCATTACCTACAGCTTGAGAAGTTAGCATTGTTTTTTTCGGTCAGCAAATGTCAATGGGTATGGAATTGGCATTAACTGCAACCAATTATTCGCGCATGTGAAACTCAGAATCATAGTAAACAACCAGCAGCATCAAATATAAATATGTTATTACCTTAAAGCTGTCAGGCACTGTGCCATTTTATTAAGGAAGTGAGCCATGCCAAACGATCATTTAAAGCGACACCAATATCCTGTCTTCAAATACGTATTGATTCAACTCAATCGTCGTGATCATCCACAGACTACTTTGTAGAAAATTTTATGTATAATGTTTGTACGTCACATAAAGTGATTCATCGGTCGTTCACGGCTGTGCCTTTCAGTGCATGCTGTTTCAGGTCATTCATGCATACGTATTGTCATTTGCTCAACTGAAAGGTTCGCGATTGATCATTTTTCTCATAAGCTGCGAGTTTTGTTCCGTGGCCATGACATGGACAGCTTTAATAACCTAAACTATCTATAAGAGAACACTTTACATATTGAGATAATCTCACCACGACGAATGCAGTGCAGTGATAAATGGATCAATGTCAAAGTACATTAAG
The DNA here is from genome assembly GCA_034190875.2 of Urechis unicinctus. NCBI lineage: Eukaryota > Metazoa > Annelida > Polychaeta > Xenopneusta > Urechidae > Urechis > Urechis unicinctus. The sequence continues at coordinate 58,698,525 of CM067350.1, read as the reverse complement.
CAACATTGCAAACTATTGCATTGTACAACCGTAGAGTCATGTTGGCGTGAATTCTAGAAACGCCATCGTGGGGTTAATATCAATAACCTATACAAGCAGCAGTTTGCCTCATTATTCATCACTTATGCCTTTTTGCGACAATATTGCATTACTTCTCCAGAAAATAGAGGTGTCATAGGGGCCATAATCTGAGCCACGTCGTATTCCGAACACTGAGCAATTCATGTTCAGCACGACATGCCACGAATCTCGTAACAGCAACTGTATCCTTCGTTACGCTAAACAACAATACAATTGGCCAGGTGAATTATCAATATTTATATCCTGACCGTCCTTTCATGACTTCTTGCCTCAACAGAGCAGTAGATCGTTAACAAATTATCCACAAACTTGACATGACTGGATTCTATGCAGCACTAAATGATCAAATGACTCAATCAATTAAAAACACAACAGAATTACATCACATCGTGATGAAAGAATCTCCAGCGAAGCTTGTAACGTTTTGCTGAAAATCCTTAGCAGGAGGTGGCGCACACGAAGGTATTGAACCTATCACGTTCTGCACTAATCGTGTGACTGAAACATTATGATAAGTCAGTCAATGACATTCGATTTCCATCATTTGAATAGAACCTTTCTTTTTCGTACCGAATTAATGACTTAACATATTTTCATATATGGTAACTTTCAAAGTATTCGAAATAAAATCAGGTCAAGAGAATGAATATGTTCGGTGTGGCAATACAACAATTTGACATGTATAATCACGTAAGGGCTTCAGACGACAATTGCGAACACTTATATTCGTGTGTTAATCGTGTCAGTGCCACAACCTTAATATTGTTCTACATGTAACAAGCTATTTATTATCATTCGCAAACATGTATATTGCTTGCCGGTTAAAAGTGATTCCACGAAAACAACAAGTGAGCCGTCTGATGAACTCTTAATTTCTCTGAAGCATTATGACAGCACCTATCATGATAGTGTGAACGTATCCAATGGAGCCAAATCATTAAGCACACACAAATCGTACTTTATACACATTACTCACCCTACAAGGCCGACACCAAGATACGACTATCTTAAACATGATATATTAACCTGATAAACGGCAAATGAACTGACTAGTATATGTCACCATGGGTTAGAAGAAGCCGTGCTGCTCATCTTTATCTTTGTCATCTTGGCGACTGACTTGCTTTCATGGTAGTAATATCATTCACCATTATACTGTATTAACCATAGTAGTGCATATTAAAGATTATCAGTATCAACAGTTTGTCCGTTTTATAAATCAGCACCAAAACCACTTATGGCCGTATGACACCCTTGAGCTACGCTATCAATTGGGTTGCATAGTAATGGCTTATACTGCACACATCAGACCTTTTTCTCTCTTGGTGTAAAACTGATTTCATGTGTTACGTAAAAAGGAAGCAGATTCAACTGCCACTTATCCATGATGTGACATACGTGTGTTTTATGTAGCCCTCAGCCTCACCCCCCCCCCCCCCCCCCCCCCCCCCCCCCCCCACTAGGTGATTAACAGTAACAGAACGCGCAAATATAGCAAATGATGGAATACTCGTTTTTTTCTGGGTACAAACCTGAACAAGCAATGCTGTCGATCGAAACATTGTAAACCACGTGGCTAGCATTTCGTGACAAAGGCTATTGCATTAGCTGTCTAGATATGATTACTAAATGGAATGACAAGCATGATCATTTGCTCTTGTTTGAGTAGTCAGGAGTTGTAGGTGATAGGGATGGTGCAGTACAAGAAAGTATGAAACGATATTTGTTCACTGTCACTTGGTTTATCCAGAGCGTGTGCTACATGCTGCATAACTTTTGTACTTTGTGAATGTGAGAGTATACAGAAACGAAGATAACTTCAAAGAATCTTTCACACAAACTGTGCCCCATATTGAACCACAGTGGCCAGCAAACCGTCACATTATACAAACGTTGCTCATTTGAATCCGACGGTGTATGCATTTTAGAGAAAGACAAGATGTCATCTATAGTAGTGACTGAAATACTCAGTTGCCTCGTACATCAGCATGTTAGCTAGCGACTCGATCACCAGTAATGCCACGATGAGTAGCATACTCTGACCAAAAGGAATCCCATATTATGACCCTCATGCGGTCAGTCCTGCTAGAATAAATACATATATCGTGACTCTGACAGGCAACGCAAGCGATCATGCGTGTTATTAACATTTCCCTCGGGTGAACAGAATTTACAGGGCTTCGTAATTTATGCAGATCAGTAGATCAACAACTTGCGACTCGTACGACATCCAGAAGCGGCCAACCATTTGAGAGCCTCGCAGAAACATTATCTGCTTGCATTGGTGCAAACAAATCCTTTGATTGTGTCACGATGAGACTTATTTTCGCCGTAATTGATAAAGCGTCAGTATATAACTCTCGACGTTCATTATTCGACCTTATATGCTGCTGTGAACGGAACATAATTTTTAACCGGGAATTTATTATAATGTCGATGCAATTCATCAATCATCAGTGAATGGGTTGGTAAATACTTGTTTTTGCTACGCGCTTTAATTCCGCGGCTTGGCATGCTACATATAGCACAATGCTTTCTGATAACAACTTTATAAAAGGGAAACAGCCTCAATATTTCTGGATCAATATGAAAGGCATATTTTGATAAAAAAACGATACTGTTACAAACCGAAATTCATTTTCATGTTGCGTAACCAGGTTTAGTGACAAAAGCCATCATAACATTTTGCACAAATATAACCATAATTTACTTTACTGCACACAAAATATTGCTTCATGCATCTAACAATGCTATGTAATACTTATTACTCAATTCTTCATGGTTGCCTACTTTAGGAAGTGTAATAGTTTTAGAGTCACAGAAATCCCCCGAGGAGGTAAAAATCATTCCATCAATCCTCCACCCATCATTGGCCACATCGCAACTTTAAGCTATCTTGTTTTGGCTAGCTAGCTTTGGTTTCATTTGTCATATTCATTACAACATGGTCATTGTGCAAACTCGACAGCCGCTCATCCATCATGTGACATAGGTGTTTTATTGATATTTTAGACCTCCGTCGTCCACTCCCCCCATAAGTTGGGAAACGAACACTTGGCACTCGTATTTGACGTTGGAGAGCGTTGGAAGATGAACGAGGCGCCATTGCGACGAGTGTTACAGCTTGTTTCTACAATGATGGACATATAAGTGTCATGCGGGTATGCCGATAGACAAAGTCCTAAGGAATAAAACATAAACACTTCAAGTGACATGCTGCTCACATAGATAACATTGGTAGCGACATACATAAGCAGGCAGAGTTGCATATCCCCAAATTTTGTTCGGAGGATATTCGATGGTTCACACAATTGACTTTCATACTGTTTTTTGTTTAGGCTTCAATGTTCTTTTTCTTCTCTCGTCAACTTACTGCAGCAGAACACATGAAGGTTTGTAATCCAACCTGTGCACATGTGATATTTTCCGCAACAAAACTGCACCAATCTCAGCTTTGCTCTTCCTCCTTATCTTACAGACGAGTCAATTTCAAAGCGCTGCTTGATCAATAAATATTTGAAAAGGATATACGTAATACAACGTCAACAGATTACAGTCATGGTATCATGGGCTACAGTTTTAAGATAATGTTGCTATTATGGCGGTTGCAGAGAAGTACATAAATTGCTGATGCTGATATCATTGCCTCGATATAGAAATACATTTGCTTTTATTTTACTTCTGTCTGGTGGTGCAAGCATACTCCCCCAAACAATGTATTTGCATAGATGGATTACATGATGGAGTTTTATTCAGCGGCAGCATATTGGCATGTAACCAACGGCTCGTTCAGATATGTGTACTACATTGTAAGAATCAGGACAAATGCAGTTTTTGCCGCTCAGATCATTGCACGGTTAGTACATAATAACCACATAACCTTCACCTTCGCTTACTTATATAGGATTCATAGCGTCTACATCTAAACCAAAATTAACCAGTAAGTACACCATACGATTTTATATGGTCAATAACCTTTCAAACATTGAGTAAGTTCGAAGTACCCTTTGTTATCTGGCAAGCAGACGGTGTATATGCAAACGAAAGATACTTGTATTAAAACGTTAAGAGGAGCATTCACTGAAAAGCAGCGGATCAGCTGGAATGCATTAGCAACGGCAAAAAGCATTGGAAAACAATGTGTATGCTTTGTGTCAAAGAATCTCACATCTGAACACATAATATAAATCAAGCCTACTTCGATGTCATCCACAGCGATTTAATCAACAATTAGTATTTCGCTGTCTATTGCCATAACTTAATTCGCACTATGTATTTTTTCAGATGCATGGATGCGTTGTGACATATGAAGGCCACTTTTTTTTTACAATAGACCGACCTATCTTTCACGAGGCTCTCATTTGCTTAAATGTGTACATGCATCTCCGATATTGACCGACGTACATAACTCTGCATAAAGGCATAGGTTGTAAGACCCTTAACTGATACAGGTGAAGGTGTCTGCTGGGATCGAACAAAGGTCTCAGTGGCTCAGTGGTAGAGTGATCTGCCTTGTCAGCAGAGGGTCCGGGGTTCAAATCCCAGCTAAGACATTTTCACTTGGTCACAAAATATCAATAGCATCATTCCATCAAGGCTAATGAACGTAGAATTACCCTATTGTATGATTATTACGCAATTCATATATATGTCTAACGAAATTAGAGATCCACGTTTTGTAAAATTATAATAACCTCATCATTGCTATAATCCATTGATGTTAATTATCTTTGTTATGGACATGCAAAATAGTATTGGTGCATGTCCAAGCTACTATGGGATCATTCAAAATTTAAGATTAGATAATATTGGGCTCATGTCGTGCTGTCCCTTTACTCTTTAACTCATATTCCAAATTTCCTTTTACTATTTCTTCACTTTCCTTAACTAATTAAATTTTGAAATTCAAAGGTAAATGGATAGAACAGTAGAATTCAATTCAACTATGATTGTTATGATATTAATCAAGCTCATCTGACTTTTAAAGTCTTCCTCCCTTTTAATTATCAGAACAACATGTCTACACTAGACCGAGTAACCCTCCACCTATATGGTGGGGCTGTGACCCTGAAAATTAGTCTTGGCTGGTACCATTCCCATTAGCCAATGACCTTACGAAATCACACCCCACGTGAACCATTCGAGCTGGCAAGGTGTTGTAGTCACTCATTTGTGTTGTGGCGGGCAATTGCAAGTTTTGCAAAGATCCGTAAGTATTCGTAACTATGTGGCTGACCTCCCATTATGGACGCTTGTGTTTTTTTCTAGCTGGTAAAACCACTTTAATTTGTTACTTGCAATAAAAGGTGATTGATCATTAGTAGGCATTAACATTATTCGCGCAAGTGGTGACTAGACACAATAAACAGCTGCAACAAACATAAATGTGACATTCCATTCGAGCTGTCGAGCTTCGTGGCCTTTTATTGAGGAGACGCGCAATGTCAAATGATCATTTAGAGCAAGACTGTCGACATCAATATATTGCTCCCAAACACGTGCATTGCGCTCAATATGCTCAATCGTCATCATCGTCCACCAACTAATTTGTATAAAATCTGACGTATAATGTATCTCCGTCACGTATAGTGATTTAGCTCTCGTTCCATGCCTTTCAGTGCATGCTGTTTAAGTTCATTCATGCAAAACAATTGCCATTTGCTCCCCACAATTGTTTCGATTGATTTTTTCCCTCTTAATCTGCGAACTTGATTTATTTTACCGTAGACCTTGCATGGGTAACGTTGATAACAAAACTAGCAATACAAGAAGAAACAACGTCTGAAGGAAATCTCACCGCGACAAATGCTATAGAGTTATCCAAAGATTTATGTCAAGTAACATCAAACTGCAGTGCAAACTATTGCATTATACAACAGTTGAGGATTTTGAAGCCTCAACGGAGCAGTATATCACAAACCAATGATCCATAGACTTGACATGGCTAGCTTTGATGTGGTGCCTCATATGTCCAGAAGCGACGAACTATATCAAAAGCAAGGAATTGCATTACATCGCGGGCGATGCCATTAATGTTTTGCACACGGACGCTTTGCTCGTATCACACTCTGCCCAAATCGAGGTACTTAGCATTATGCTCCGTCAGTCAATAACAATCGATTTCCATCATTTGAAGAAACCCTGCTACTTTGTACCGAATAAGCAACTCCACATTTTTTCATTTAGTAACAGAAATATAATAAAGTCAAAAGGGTGGGTATATTCGGCTTGACAGCTGCAAACGAAGTGAGGGTTTCAGACGGCAATTGCTGAGATCTCAATGCCAGTGTTAATCGTGTCAGCACAGTAACCTTAATATTGTGCTTTGACAAACTTTTGATTATCATACACAAGCGCTTATACCGCACGCAGGTTAAACGTGACTCAATGAAACCAACAAGTAAGCCGTCTGATGAACTCGCGACGTGGCTAAACCATGACGATAGCACCTACCATGATATCGTGAACATGCATAATGGTGCTGGATTGTACAGCGCACACAATGCTACTTTATACCAAATACTCAAACTTATATGGTCGCCCCCTCGATAAGACTGTTTAAACTTGATTTGAGCATAATAAATAGCCAATGCATGTACTGATATGTATCGTACATGAGTTGGAAGCCGTGCTGCTCAAGTTTATCTTCGTCATCCTGCACTTTCTGGTAATGCCCTGGCCTCATATTACAGCGATATCACCATCCGTATGCAGATAAATATATTCATTTAATGTTGCGTGATATGTGATAGCCCACATTATGATATTGCATAGCATCAACCAATATATAGGGTTGTCGACCGCATACAGGACATATACCGTATTGGGGGTTGTAAGAGTGTGTCGAGCCGTACCAATAGAGAATGCTATGCTACAGAAACAGGAGCTGATTGCTCGAATGTAGCTCCGATAGTCATTTATCGCTGTTGCATCTTCCACTCTCTCCTGAGCATGCTCTAGCTGTACAAGTGAATGATTAGCAGTTCTTCTGCAAATACACAAGTAAAGAATTACTTATTATCAGTTTTAAAGACCACATAATATCAACAATGCTAAAGAAATTGTCGATATTTGAGAATATTATATGAATAACTGTCACCAGCAGTGTCAGGTCATCATATTGAAGGCATAGAGTTCACCTGCGTTTACATTTAAAGTCTAAAGCATGATAGTAAGTCAATTACATCCAACGTTATACTATGTCTATATGATGTATGAGCCTTATTTATTCATGAATGGGAAACCTTTTAACCATTAAACCTCTTGATGTGTAGAACCGTTTGGTGTCAGATAGCAGTCGCTTGGACTACAAAAGAATAGTCTGAAAGGGCTTCACCCAACCAGAAGATGGTATGGGGGAGCATTCACGATAGTGCATTAGTTCCTTTGCAGTGGCTCAGCTGGGTACATTAGCAACAACAAAACACATTCACATATATTTTGGACTATACCTTTTTATGCATTGTGGTAAGCAAAATCAAACCCAATGTTATTAAGGAAGTGAATTTATCGTTTTCAGAAATGCAACAAACATTTTTGTTATTGGTGTTGTTTCTGTGTCAAATCCTTCTTCGCCACTTATTAAGAACTAAGGCACAGATCAAAGCAGCACCTCGTCTCTCTTTGAATCTTATTGATATTGCCATACTCCACCTCTTTGTATGTATATACCATACATATAAGCTGTAGAAGTTGCATAATGCGGTGATCAATGATTTTTTGTAGTCTAATGCATCCCCGTCAACTCAAGTGATCTATCACTTGTTCTAAACTCAATCATTTAGCCATGCTGTTTATATTCATTCATGCATATGGATCGGTATTTTGCCGCCATGAACGTTCTTGATTAATCTTTTTCCTCATCCGTTGATAGCGAAATTTTATACCGAAGATATTGTATGACAAACATCTTATACATAACTAGCTTATGTAAAAGATTGCTTTACATCAACAGGAGTCTGAAGCGCGGCGAATGCAATTGACATATTAATGGATTTATGCTTGGTTGTTCCCAGATTCGGCACTTGGGATAATTGGCTACAACTCTCTTTGACATGTAACATTTGATGATAGCATAAAAAAGAGTGGATAAACCAGGTGAGCTTGAGTGTGTATGATTGTTCAGCAATATATATACCACCGACGCCTTAGTATTGGTAGCACGGTTAGTACAACCAAAGAGTGTGTAGTTTCGCAACGAGGGTTCACTTCGAGTAGCTATATGGTAATCGCTTCGCTAATTATAATACACAGCAATCGTTAGGTGGCGCTGCCGTGACATACACAAAAGCACATGGGAATACTGGGCTGACGTCACTGCGGTTGATCCGAGACTTTCCGCTGCCAAAACACGTCGGAGACAGGCTTAAAAAATAGCGACAATAACAACTAAAATTATGAAATAAAAGTCAACTTGATAAATTGCCCAGGTTGATCGATCGAAAACAATTAGTCTCTTACAGCGTCGGCGCCGTTTACCATTCTCAATCTATGTCCACGCTGCAGATGCCGAGATTAGATTGACAACAACCTTCTAGAGCGAGGGAACAACCCAGGGGTAGACTTTCACATTTGTTGGCTTGCCAGGGAAATGTGAAGATATCGAGCATAGAGTTTACAGGTCCGCTTAGCTGTGTGGGGATTATTAACAAACATGAAATACAACGCCGTCATCATGCGACGATATTATGAAAGCGACAAAAGCACATTGGATTGTTGATCCGACGTATCGGGGTCGGCGTCTGTTACAGACATTCCATCTGATTGGTCGAGGCTACCACTGCTCCGAATTAATAAGACATGGTTTTAAGAGACGCTATGACAAAGCAACGCACAGCACCTAGGAAGCGTCTTCATATTTTATCTCGGGCTGAGGCTAGAGTGAGCGCTACTAGCGAAACTATACACTTTTTGGTACAACTGTGATTTGTCTCAATTCATTGTTCATTCAGATCGTAGCGCATATTGCACTCATTCTATTCAACCGTCCTCATCTTCGACTCCTTTCTATGAAATTTTATGTATAATGTATTTATGTCAAATGCACTGATTCAGCCTTGTATCAACCCTTAACGGTAGCACAAAGCAGCCATTAAAGTGCATTAGCAAATTTCCGTTGGCGGGATATCAGCTGGTCAAATGAGGATCGACGTGACGCATTCAGGCATTCTTGGAATTTATTTATCCGATGTTCGGGTCAGCAAGGTCAACATTATCAACCAATGAGAAACAGCTGCATCTGTCTAGACTACATAACATTTTACAATCGCTGACTCACTGCGATTCGTAAAGCAAATTTACGTACTGTTTCAGTTGCTTGTACACGATTTATGTGCGCAAAAGCATTTCTCACCAGAAACTCAACAGAAAGACACTCTATCTATGAAGGTTGTTATTGCTGGATTTGTTAGAATTATGAACTGCATATATATATTTCGGGGTTGGAGCTACATGATGTGATGATTGCTCATTTGCATTCATGCGCCTATGGACAAGCAATGTCGTCAATCTGAATATTTGTGATTATAGGGGTAGACCCATGCTTAACCTTGTTTATGTTCTACGTGATGAATTAAGTAAATGGAAATACAATTGCAGACCCATAAACTTCAGTTGCCAGTATGAAAAGCGTAGAGAAGGCTCTCGGGATGGCAGATATGCATGAGATTCAAATCCTGGATTGACGCTCTCACATTTATCGCTGCGTTCAATGTAACCCCCCAGTTATTTCTGATTCATTTTGCACTCGTGGATTCGTAAACATGCATAGACAATAAGAAATAACAAGTTGACGCTATATCTGTTATTAATTAGACATCATAACGAATTCAATCCAATTATTTAGCGCCAACCTGTATGGGGCGTGGTCAGAAAAAGGAGCAGCCAATCACCACACGGCCACGTGAAGACCTAAATGAACATTTGCAAATGATCACGCTGCACGCGGAATGCGCACCATCGCAGACAAAATATCTGTTAAGAATGCGTTATGTACTAACATCATTGTCATATGAACTCTGCAAATATACTCACATTTACAGAAAAACTGACTGCGACAGATGATATGGATGTTCAAAGGTCAGGCATTAAAATGGCTTCTTGCAGCAACGAAGGTATTACAACCTTTTCGACCGAGTTAATTCTGCGACCATATGCTGTTACTACTCCACTCTCCGATGATTGAGTGTGTCCGCATTACCCACGAGAATGGCTTCCCCACGGAGGAGCAAATGCATATTGCACTAGACATTTACTTCAAAGAATAATTCGCACAACCGGTGACTCGGCTTGAATCACAATGAGTATCAAGTCGCCAGGAGCATAATGTCGATATTGTTTTCGCCAAGCAACGTGACATTTATTTTAAGGAAAGATTTATGCCATGTGATCCGGCAGAACAAAGCTGTCGGCATCATTCGCTTCCACCTGGCTACATTGCATCAATACTTTCTGCTTAGCCACCCTCTTGCACTCTTACAGCTTTTTTTTGTTAAATTTATAGAAAAAAAAAAGAATTATCCGTTCTATATGGTGATTCATCACACGTTCCTGGCTTTACCTTTCAATGCATGCTGTTCAAATTCATTCATACATAAAGATCGGTATTCTGCCGCCCAAAAGTGTCTTGATTGATCTTTTTCGTCATTAGCGGCTGACGAAATGTTACACCAAAGTCCTGACATGAACTCATCAATTACAAAACTAGCTAATTATCAAGAACACTGAACATCGTAAGGATATCTAACCGTTGCAAATGCAGTGTGAATTGTAATGGAATAATGCCGGGGTGCATCAGACTGATGATGCATTCTGTTACAATAGAGTTGTCACGTTGGCGAACAAAAAACAAGGGACATCCTCCAGGGGCGTGTAACGATAGCTTCCATGCAATATTTCGCCATACACAGGATTAATGCTCGTTTGGAGCCAATGTTGCATTTGTTCTGCAGAAATATCGATGACATGATCAGCAGTGGTCGTAAGCCTCGGTTGGCTTTTAGATCAAATAATTACATTCGAGCATGCGAGCGTGAGACAAATTAGCTTTTGAACCACACAATGCATAGTTTACTCTATACTCAAAGGGAAACTCATGTTCAGGATGTCATGCTACGACTCCTTGTATGACAAATACATCCATCGTGACACTGACAGGCAATACAGCGGGCCAGGTGGGCTATCAACATTTCATACAGGTGCACGGCCATTCCGGGGAATTGTCATTCCGGAAAAGCGGTAGATCAAAAGTGACAATCCACGAACTTGTCATCACTGGCTTTTGATGTGACATCAAAGATGTTGAGAAGCGGCCAGCCAAATGAGAAGCGCGGAATTGTATCGGGTCGTATCTTTTTCTTGTATCACTGTGTGGTCCAAGCATTATTAATGATGTTCAGCATACTTTAATATGTACCTTTCAGTACGCTCCGTCACCCATTAAGGTTGATGTAACCAGTTCTAAAGTGAATTGACTTATTTTGTAGCGAATAGTCGATCTCGGGCGCGCGTAGATATTTTTGACACGTGAATTGTTTTACTGGAATGGGATGCTAGCACCTTCCAACTGTTTTTCTTCCCGAGCTTCATGAGACAAACTGAGAAAGTACTGTCGGATCTATTGGTGGGGAATATTATGATAAACACATATTCATTCACCGAGCGTCAAGGGCAAATCAAGGCTCTCGCGTGGTTTTTTTCATACGTCAGTAATTTATTCATCTGGTCGACAGCAACCGAGTTGCTTTAAAGTCATGCGAATGACTATTTTCGCTTTGCAAACGGGCAATACCACATAATATGATGTACAGGGAAGTGATAACACCGGGCGACAATAGCTGGGATCTAGGTTCGGAAATTGATCACATCGTGATAACAATCTTTATCTTGTATGTAATTTATCAAATAGTTAAATACTCTTTCTGGTAAAAATTTGATTCCACAAAAGACACAGTGTGCGCCCTCTCTTGATATCCGTGAGCCATTATGATAACTAACGTCATGACTAGTATAGAGCGTTATGCTTATATGTTTCATCGCATATCGAGCGCGCTTCAAACACCTATCGTTTAGTCCTTATTATCGGCCGACCCTGTGCATGCTACTTCAGCCACTGCATAACATGCGCATTTTCCCAACTGGTTACTGATCCTGACTGTTCGATATGTGTCACCTTTAATTGCTACAGATCTATGCCATAATGCATTGGACGCGAGTCAGGTTTCTTGCAATAATGCGTTATGAATGTTAGGAGTCGGTCGCGTACTCATCGACGGAGAAACATCATAACGTCCAGCATAGCAAGAGGTATTGTAGCTGTGGAAGTGTTCTCTGTACCTCATTATTCCAGTTGGACTTTAATGACTGTAATCAATATGGCATAACATACAACACTGTGAGTCACTTCAACAGCGTTCTAGTCATCTTTGTTTTTTAATAGCCGATAAGAAAGTTGGACTATATCAGCCTCACATAAGGAAGCTGAAATATATCAACCTCACCAAAGAAAGCTGGATTAGAATAGAGCTTTCCGTTTTATTATCCGCCAATACCACTCTTCTACACCTTGCTTGTCGCGGAGTGAAACTTATTATTGTAGTGGCTTATATTGCCGCCCTTTGCAATGTATACAATGTATTGATTGGTCGGGTACGCACCGGGGGAGCACCATCATTACGTCTGACCAGCATAGCTAGCAGTAAAGTAGCTAGATAATTTCTTCTCTGTATCTGATTATTCCTGGTGCGATATGATGACTGTTATTATCGCTTCAGCAATGCTTGGAAATAACAAGTAGTTTTAGACATGTGGTTTTTTTTAACCAAATCGCAAATGCAAGTGAATTAACTGTCCTTTCTGTGATATGCATACGCATTATATGCCTACAGTATGTCTATTAAAGGTTCAGACTGATTAGTATCTGAAAAATATCTTTATCCATGTTGCAATCCGTCTCGCGTGACGTCCCTACTTAATTCGACACCTGGGGAGGGTATGAAACACTCATTTCCACTTATCAATCTCTTTGTGGTTATCCTCATATAATAAATATAATGAAACAACTATATTTTCAAAACGTGTTTAAGAAACTGGTAGATTTGTTATACGTGGATGCAGTTGGACCGATCAGTAAATGCCAACTTAACCTATTCTGGTAAATTGGTATTTGGAGACAATCACACAGTAACGAGTCGTTATGTGGCGCATGAAAAGCATGCCATCACGACGTCTAAGCCATTTCTGTGTTCTGTCATATATAGCATAAATGAACAATCCATGACATGCAGCATGCAAAATGAGAAATGTCAATCAAATATGCATTGACTGTCCCTGTAGACCATTTTCTATTTCTAGAATATGTGAATTCTGAAAAAATTTCATCGCTGTATAATGGTTAAGAAAGATAGGCAGACATTGATATCATTATTACCACACGAAATGACGTAGGCAGAAATGGAAGTGGAACCTATGAGAAAACTAAGTGGCAGCTGTAATATAACCAGCGGGTTACCTTATTATTGCCAGCAAGTAGGTTAACACAGATCTCAAGAGGCAATAAAAGCGGAGGTGACAACGGCAAAGTATCAAGAATTGAATGTGTGGCCGACATCAAATAGGAAGCTTTTGGTGTATTTTCCTGGTTGAAATGCATATGCATCATATATAAACTCGAAACATTTCGGTCTGTTTGACTCTTGCACAAAGTTAATCAGCATGCCCTTATATAGAATAAGTGAGTTTGATGTCGACATTCAGTTGCACGTGATGCGCTGTTCAATGAACATCATCGCTATGTTTTGTCATGTAACACTACCTCGGAAGCCAGCGGCTGTTGGTCGATTGGAAACGACCTTATGCAAATTTTAATCCTTTGTGATGAGATGGCAACTTACAGCGCCAGATCAACAGAGGCTTTACACAAGAACCTAGTTGCATTATATGCAAAACAGGGCCCTATAGGAAAGGAATTATGCGCTAGGATAAGACATTGGTTCCCTCTTTTCTTATAACTGAGTACATGAACCCAGTATTGTGCATTTCAAATTATCCCCTTCGCATATTCTTCATATTCTCTACAGCAATATATACAACAGGTAAAGAGTGAGGTTTATAAGTCTTAATAGTCTTGGTATATGTTTTGAATAGATGAGCATCCACGGCACCGAATAGCATAAATAGCAAATATTTACCCGGTAAAATACAACTTCTTTCATTACAAAAAAGTATCGTTTGGGCATAATATCATATTCCATCAAATGTTTCGTTTATTAACAACCAAGACGGAATGGTTTGTTCTATCGGAACTTCGGAACGCTACAGAGGGCGCATTTCCCAATCGATAAATCATTAGGCGTCTAGATGTTGGATAACAATTGTCGGGTGATAGTCAACTCCTGTCCAACATGGCCATCGCGTCATACACGGCACATCAACAGCTAACTTACGATGCAATAGCATTGAGCCACACGCTGTGCTGAAATATGCGTGTGCTGCGGAGGCATTAATAATTCATTGAAAGCCGCAATTGAAGATATCTCCATCAAGTGCGTTATGGTGGGGTGTTGGGAAGTATTCATCGCTTTACATGTTCAATTTAAAAATGCTAAAATGTGTTTTATTCCAGTTTCCACCGATTTACAAAACAAAGTGGCATTTAGCTCATATCAGTCTAGTACTTCCGGGCAGACAGACCCTTCATTGCAAAATGATCCAAAATGATCCATATGCAATGAGAAAAGGTGACAATGGCGATGTTCTTATATGACTGCTTGTTCCTCATGATAATTATGGAAGCATCATTTGTAGGGACGACGATGAACAGTATTAAGTTCTGCTCTACCTTAATATGACAAATGTTCCTGATATAAAATATCCATAAGCGTCATGTCTGCATGATATGTGAAGTAACTGTGCGTGTGTGTGGTTGATATTCTTAATTCCCTATAACCTGACAAGTAGATGTTTCATTGGCAATAAACAGAGTAATAAAACGGTCGTAAATGTGCGACATGAGACTGGACACAATAAGCACGCAACAAACATGTCCCTTGATACTCATTAGTGGTCATGACCCCTCTGCATGCTAAAGCGGACCCAGGGTTATTCTGTTAACAGTATGACTCATCCCTCAGCTACCCACAGGTCTCTTCCTACTAGTTATTTACGTTAATTCCAACGCCCATGAGAATGATGTTATCAAATAGATTCTCCATTGACGGAGGTCAAATGTCATGCTTAGTATGGTGTGTCTGTAAATTGTCCTGTCACCGGAATTCTCATCGGTCACATGCTTGCTTTAAATAATGAATCATGTGCTTTGGGAATATCGCGTTTTAGTTGGGGATGTATTCATTCAATAAACTCATTGTGTTTGTGCTTTGTAAACATCAATCAAACTGAATGATACACCAGTCAAATCAGTTTGACTGATGAAGTGGCTCTTGATGTTTTGCTCCTTGTAGAGACTGCATAATGTACACAATATTGCATTCAAATGTTCCGGCGTGCAAAATGACTAAATGGGGACAAATTATTATCATTACTACTGTCGGTGTTTAGTCATTGCATTTGTGTGTGCTTTGGGCATTTGTTCTTTCAAATAAATTGGATGAAAAGCAGCGTTTTGAAAACATGGATATGGTCATCAGAATGTTTGGTAAATGGAGGTCTAAGAAGCGTGAGTATATTAGAAACAAATCAGTGAACATATTTGCATCGAGACAATTTGCCTGTCATGATTGTCTGCATACATGGCTCCCGTTAACCGCGAATGATAAGCGTAAGAAACCTTACTTTAAATATGCGATTTTATAAGCATCCATACTGCAAAGAATCCCCAGCAAAAAAGATTCTCATCGAAGAACCGACCATTTTATGGCGCAATCATAACTATAAATTGCATTCATGTAATTTGAGATCTCAAATATGAACTTGGTAAATGATTAAGTGGCTATTAAGAAAAATAGTTAACTTGTTTATCATCGATGAGCCACCTTGGATGATGTCGTAACTCTTTACTGATACTCCATTACGATCAGATCCACAACAATATAAATTCCGTATTCTATAGAGAATTAAAACGTGTTCAGTTATACATGGGAACGTAAGGTTGGATCGGTACTTGTATCGAGTGTCTTGACCTTCGCCAATCATTTTTCAGAGGACTTAATATATATAAAGAGGGCTTTGAGTGGCTTATACCCAAAAATAGTTCATCGAAGGTAAGCAAATTAATTACACGTGCAAATTCTTGCTGAACTCGATTCACGCAATGCTATTCCTCTTCCTCTTTGGACAGCTTGTCAATGTGATCAAAACTATATGCCTCGGTCAATGTGTCATGATTTAACTTGTAGCATGTACTAGTGCTGTCTTCACGATCTACGTTTAAAAAACAGTCCCACTGACCTGTGCAGTAAAACAGTAGCGGTGATGTGGTTGATTGGAACATTCCGAGGTGGATACACTTGTGTTAACAGCGGAAGTTAATGTGATTAGCGCTCGGGGGAGCAAAAACAAGACGTTCTGTTGTCGACCGAGGCAGCAAAAAGGCAATCTAGCAGTGTGGAAAACAGTTGAGAACGATACGATCACAGTCAAGATATGTCTGTGTTTTCATATTATTTGCCGCCAATATGTCATTTCTCATAACTAATCTGACCCAGAAGGACTAACTGCATTGTGGACACTTAATGCCATAATTCATATCATCCCCCATAGCACTTTTTGGCATTTAGG
Organism: Urechis unicinctus; assembly: GCA_034190875.2. Lineage (NCBI taxonomy): Eukaryota > Metazoa > Annelida > Polychaeta > Xenopneusta > Urechidae > Urechis > Urechis unicinctus. Next base: position 58,681,710 of record CM067350.1, on the reverse strand, counting down.
TGCAGGATAGACCCTAGGGGTTGTTTGGAAATTACTCATTCTGACTAATTCATGGGTATCGCATACTTTTAACTCCAGTCATTTAAGCAGCACCAGTTTTTAGACACGTGCTACACTTAACTAGAATTATAATCGTCAAGTAGTAGGTCTGAATATCCTACAATATAAGTATAGTTTACGATGTAAAGATTTCTTTATTTGCTCAAATCATATATTACTTAAACCCATCAGGTCCAAGAAATATAATGTCGACCTCGCGTGCTGCCAACGCATATTTTGAATTATTTCCGTGGTACTTGACCATATCCTCGTGTATATAGTTCTTCACAAGAGCCGCCGTATTGTAACCAATATTACATTCGTAATGATATAGCCCGCAAACATAGTTAACTTGTATATTCAGGAGCATAACAAGCATCATGCATGTACGTATTAGCCTCGGTAATTAACACTGCTAAGAGGCTGTGGGATGAGTTTTGAATTAGGCAGCACAATACTGTCAATTATTCATGATTCCATTAACGGACAAAGGCAATTAGCGCGATACACAGGATGCATAAGAAGAGCGTGATCGCTGGTGGATGTTCTGGCCGCTCACACAACAACGCATAGATCATCTGAGTGCATGTCCAATGTGCGACCCCGAGAGAATGATATTTTGAATGGAGAAGATTCCTTATTGCTGGTCAAAGTACTATGTTTTAAAACACCTTTCTACCGGTAGGACCCAGTTTTACAGGATAGGAACATATGCACAAGGCAGGCTACGTATTTGACAGAAGGACGGCTGCCTGTGTAATAATGATGTTTTGGTTCTATCCCATCCTATTCTGCATCACTTGCATAATTGATATATACTCAAGGGAGAATGTCTATTCGGGAGATATCAATACAGCCCAATCTAGTCATCATGTGCCAAAGGACAGTGAATTTCGGAAAAATGCTAATGTCGTGCTATCATAAATCCACGCATGAGTGATTCAGTAGCGGTATTGTTCATTACAACAGGACCTTTATTGCTTACTCGCCTTTAAATTTATTTCTAAAAGAGAAATGCAATAGCCAACAGCTTATTAGCAAATGTGTATTGCATCGCAGGAGGATTAGCTGTGTTATGTCCTACTACTTTGATACGGGGTGTTTGGCCTTACAACATTTTTACCCACACATGGAAAACATACTGATTAGGCGAGGCGGAGTATCATATTCAATCAACATCGGCTCAAAGTCAATAACTTGCCCGACCTGATGGCTTTCTATGAAAATCCATTTTTGTAACTTCATTCAAATATGTATTGCGTTCTGATACATGCCGCAGAGGACGCATACTTCGAATCGACGATCGTCATTTATAAATCACCACGACACCCAGATGCAGCTCGTAAAAAGGTCTCGTAATGGGCTAATCCGCTACAATCCAACCGTAGCCTGCCCGTCATGCACGTCACATCTACAGCTAATTTACTGTACACCAAGTTGGAGCCACACGCTGTGCCGAAATATGCATCATGTTCCGAAGCCATTTACAGTTCGTTGAGAGATGCCATTGACATTATCCTCATTAAAGCGTGTGAGTTGATGTATGAGGGACTCCGAATCTCCATGTCTGCTGTTAGCTCATTGAAGTCCAGTATCACGACGCCGACAATACCTATAACGCAAATGAGCACATGGTCTATGCGCTGAAAAATGGTAAGGGTACTTGTTAGGATTTTCTTCGGTTGTTCCTATATGCCTGTATTTATTTCTGGCGTCATCATTTCTATGGAAGCATCGTGGGCAGAAACTACGCTGACCACATAGCCTATTTTACTCCTCTTCAGTATTGTTGATAGTCTTTAATATACGATCACCAAAAACGACTTGTCTGTCCACAGTATGTTTGAGGGGTAAATGTCTTTATTGCCTATAACATGGCCATAAACATAGCAATAAATCGAATGCGAATGTGAGTCACCAGACTAGAGACGGCAAAGAAGCACCTGGCACATGTTTTATGTATCATTGTTTGTCATGGCCCCTCTTCATGGTAGAATATATTGTCGTGGCCCCTCTTCATGGTAGAATATGTTATCGTGGCCCCTCTTCATGGTAGAATATGTTATCGTGGCCCCTCTTCATGGTAGAATATGTTGTCATGGCCCCTCTTCATGGCAGAATATGTTGTCATGGCCCCTCTTCATGGTAGAATATGTTGTCATGGCCCCTCTTCATGGTAGAATATGTTATCGTGGCCCCTCTTCATGGTAGAATATGTTATCGTGGCCCCTCTTCATGGTAGAATATGTTATCGTGGCCCCTCTTCATGGTAGAATATGTTGTCATGGTCCCTCTTTATGGTAGAATATGTTGTCATGGCCCCTCTTCATGGTAGAATATGTTGTCGTGGCCCCTATCCATGGTAGAATATGTTGTCGTGACCCTTATCCACGGTAGAATATGTTGCCATGGCCCCTCTTCATGGTAGAATATGTTGCTCACAGTTTGACTGACCCACCATTTACCCACTAGTCACTTTATATTAATTACTTCGTTGTACTCCACCACGACCCTTGAGAAATGAGACCGCTTACAGAGGCTCTTTTGACTTCGGGTATCTTTTGTCTAATGATATGTCTAACGGTAAGTTGGTGTCTGCAAACAATCACGACACTGGAAATCAGATTAGTCACATATCTTTTTTTTAAAACCATTACTCTAGTGTTTCTCTGTTAATTCATTCTCGAACAGGCAATTCAGAGTTCAGATAACTGCCTTCAATGATACTTGCACTCATTGATTTTGCGCTTTGCTGGATCAATCACAATCCATGTAACACCAGCACAATTAAATTACCTGGTGAAGTGTTTATTGCTTTTGCTTTTTTTGCACGGTGCACCCCAAGGGGCACTGTCCTAAGTATGCACAACTGATTTCAAATCTACCAACCAAACTACAGCCATACAGATTTCTGCAATGAAGAAAATAGTGCAGTTTTCGATACTTAAATACACATGGCAAATTGAATACCCTTCCAAAATTCTAATTAATATGATAAAATGTAGTAAATATTCATCAATTTAGCACATTTTGATAAATGCTGCTCGATGATACAGGCTAAATATGATAAAGTATTCATGCGCAAACCGCCGTTCCGCTTGAGTGGTTACAATCTCTACAAACCAAATTACCTAACAGGAAATAGATCTGGTCGCCAGACGAAAAACTGTACTAAATAAAAGATTCCCTACTGAAAACTTTATGCGCGTGCTACCAAAACAAAAAGAAAATGCGTGTGTATGCTTTTGTTTAAAGGACGTGTGTAAAAAGATATATCTACAAAATCAAACCATCGAATATATTACTGCGCAGCGCAGGATGACGGCACCGTCCACCAGCACTTTCAGTGCTTTGATTCTTCGTGTGACGATTCAATGATTCACAAAACACCGCATTTGAACGTTATGACGTGCTAAATGGCGCACAAGAAAATGAATGAGGCATTATAATAAGAATTATTGCATGAGTTGTCTATTAGTCATGGTATTATGTTTTTGACTTTTTTTATCATAATTCCGAAGGTACGCAATATAAGGTACGAGAATAGAAATCGATTGATTTGTAATACGTAGGCGCGGTTTGACCGATCAATAAACGCGAACCTTATCCATTATGGTCAATTGGTATTTCGCGACAAACCCACAGTAACGAGCGTATATGTGGCACGTGACAAGCATGATATCACAATGCTTAATCCGCCTATGTGTCCTGTCATTCGTGTCGCTAATTGACATTTCCTTGCGCGCAATATGTATAATATGATCAATTATGTATTGCCAGTCGCCGTAAAGCATTTGCAATACAGCCTATTGTACCCCTTGTTTTACTAAAACTAGCTGTACAACATGACAAACAGGGCTCTGTGGAGAAGGAAATAATATGCGGAGATGTGAAATGGATTCCCGTTGATCCGGCCATTAACTTCCATAATTTCCACGAGGGCAGAAACAACATTGACTGTCAACTCCTCATATTTTATCAATATTAGAATATACAATAATAGAAGGCGACATCTCTACACAGAATACTTGAGGGGTTCATGTGCTTAATGTCCTATAACATGTCGAGTAAACCATTCACAGGCAATAAACATGGCAATAAAGTGATTGTGAATGGGATTCACCAGCATGGAGCCCATAAAGAAGAACCCGGTGTACCGCGCTGTTTACCGCTTGCCATGGCCCCACTTAAGCTGGGGTGGACACCGGGTTATTTTGCAAATATTATGACTCATTCCTCATTTACCCAAAAGATGCTTCCTACAAGTGACTTCGGTGCTCAATTCAGCTTTCTCTGACTATGTGTAAGACTTGCCTGTTGATATGCTTAACTTTGTGCTGGTGTCTGCAAAACTCTCATGTAATTTACATTAGTCAAATATCGGTTTTAAGCAATCGCCCAGGTGTTTCATTGTACACAAATCCCGGAAAATGCAATGGAAAGGTTACCTTGCAATGATATATGCGTTCAGTGCTTTTACGCTCTTTTAAAACGATTAAACGTAATGTACCACTAATATTAGGTTATCTGATAGATTTGCTCCAAATCAGGGGGACAGTTTGTAGAGAATATTAAGTACTCAACACCTCGTCGATGTTGTGCTGCAACTTGATTCTTCTTCGTCAGTTGGAATTGATAAACCAAATGTTAAAATTCAGCCTACTTAACTTGACAAACGCTTTATGATCTTTGTCAACCGTAAAACATTGCTATTCCGGAGATCAGCTATCACACGAAAGAAATTACTTATCTGGTCGTTAATCAAAAGCCTTATCTATTCCTAGTGTAAAGCTTACGGAATATGGTGAATAATTGTCTGCTTATCATAAGAAATGGTAACCGGTCGATCATGTAAAGAAGTCATTTGCCCTGCTGACCGCATCGGGGCAGGATTACGGTTAATGCGTGATAGATAAGATAAGGTAATGGTTAGGCAGTATCCTGTTATGCGTAACGCGATATTTGTCTATCCAGTGGATTGCTGAGTGGGACATGATTTATCGACCCTTTCCCTACACCAATCTGTTGATATATAGAATATTTGACAGGCCATCTCCCTATAGGCACAAACCAAATCGATGTATTTGATGTATATAGCGACTTTTTAACTTGAGAAACAATCACTTCAGGTTTTTGGCTGAACCTTGTAATAATATTGCGATCATTTCTCGCCCAAATGCTCTAGATCCGGATATATCGGACAATCGATCAGAGAATAATGTTAACAATAATCGATAAGTGCGTTCCTGAATATCTATTGATAGATATATTAGTACTTGACTTCCACAATCAGCATTAAAGCTGTATCCAAAGCAAGGCTTGATTTCGTCCGATAAATCGAACTCTAATTCTGCCTCTAAAACGTCCTAGGTGTGGTATTCGATTATATGTGCACATTTGCAGTTCGCCTTCATCTCACAATATGACCACTTATAATATCACCGATTTGTACAGCAGTCATGCCGAGATGCCGTTGACTGCAGTGCATCGCCTTCAGAATTAGTTTTAGAATAATCATCACAATGCTGTCAATTATTAATAATTACAGTAATGAACAAAGTCTATCCACTGACTATATAAGTATGATATACAGTGTGCATTAGAGAGTGTGACGTCTGGTTATCATTCATATTACATCCCGCACATCATAGTAGGGGGCCAAATAGGGAACCATAAAACGAACATTGAAGAATAAAGTTTCAGATTGAGAACATTACTAATTACTGTCAAAAACAATGTTTTAATTCACGCTCCTCAAGTTTCGTAAATATTCGATAATACAGGTATGCTACGTATTTTACAACGACAGGATGTCTGTGGCAACCAATTCATTGCCACAAATAAGCTGCCATATTTGTATCAAAACAGATTCTACCTCCATGCACTGCCAATAGGGCGATTCACAGAGCGGAGGAACGGAAAAAAGTTTATGTTTATTCGAACTATTATTATATGCATAACTTAATTTAATACATCAGCTTCACTGGGTTTAAGTAGCTATTATGAATGAATAATACATTGATCCATTGTTACCAAGCTGAATCTACCTTACGTGAATATCAATATAATATCTACTCTCTAGAGACTAGCTGCTGTTTTATATATAATTTGGCTATAGGAGTTGTTTATCAAATCACCTGCTTGTTGGTTTGAAGAAAGCCATTCCAATCATTCCATTTGTACTGTAACATTGCTTAAGCTATCTTGGTAAAGGAGTCGTAAGACAGCCTCATCCTTCATGTGCAAGGCTTCAAGGTGATCGATTCGATGCCTTGATTGTATCTGTAAATATGATACATGCTCTGAGCATGGGTATTTTATTTTCAAGTGCGGCATAACGTCCAGCGCAGCAAGCTGGTTCTAGTAATGCATGATCGGATATTTGTAACTAATGAGGCTAAAAACTTTCTTTAACTTGCAGGTAAGAACAGATCGAACGAGTGTTGTCATTTATAGTTTACCTAATTCCGATATGTTCCATCAAAACATGTCAGTTTTATATAGATTAGCAACTTCAGGGCTAATCATCCACTGTTCTCATTCCTTTACTGTGTCTGATTACTTTGGTTGATCAGAGAAATAGCACTCATTAAGGTGAGAGCTTAAAGCGAAAATACAAATATTTGCATTCATAAGACATACTAGCAGAATAACCATTCGGATGAATAGTGTTGCTTAAAATAGTCACTCATATGTCATTTGTGTATATGCAATCATACTGCATTAATTCGTAAGCTTTTCTTTATTACTCACGGCATGTGAACAACATCTTGATGGATAACTGTCATGCCTTAAACGTGATCCACCAAGCTCACACGTCTTACAACAAGTGCCGACATGGATAATCGAACCATGATATCTAGAACGAGAACAAGACGCGATATCGATCCTTGATAGCTACCGGTGACATGACCCCGTAAATCGGATCCGCGGTTAAGATTGATTAGTGTCTCTGCACAGGTTGCAATCCGACAAGCGCTCAACGTGGTGTGGGTTTGAATCACTCCTAGGTATTAATCCATCACACCCAGATTATGTATCACATATGTGCTAAATATATGTCTTGATACGAACATTGGCGCATATCTTTCGAATAACGGATTCTCCAATGAATCAGGATACCAAACCTATAGCGCGGGTTATCTTCCTTTGGTACATTGCTGAAAATAAGTAAAATACAGTCAGGCGTGCAGAAAATAACTTCTATCTACCCATTTGAATCAATTCCATTTACTTAGGAAGCCAATGTGCTACATTGCTGAATATTTGCAGCATCAAAACAGTTTTTATTCGCTCACCATCCAAAGTATTCGAGAAGAGATTAGCTTTATGCTATTAAGATTACGGAATCGATGCCCACTACTTGACTTTCATACTCAAAAAAATAACCGACTAGGTGGTACAAACAGATCTGATGACATTACGCCCCTCCCAATGGAGTCCAGATAAATTTGTTTTTAATTACAGTTTGGTCTTCCGATCAACTTAATTGTATTGGTAAATATCGCGATGAACTACTGGTGACGAATGTTAACGTCGCATATGATAAGCAGGTCTAAACACCATATAGTTAACTTATGTTTCCTGTCATGCTTGTACCATGAGCCATTTCCTGTATTTCAATATGCAATATGGTGATGGCAAACAAATATGCATTGCCAGTAATTGTAAAGCATCAGCGTTGCAGCCGACGTGATAAAACGGGAAATTACAGCTGATTGTGTATCAGCTATTTTTATCTCTGGTATATATAATCTTTTAAGAGAGTATGGATATGTCTAGTTCAGCAAGAGCGAGCATAGTATGGATTTGCACAGAGCGTCCAGCCGAAGCGGTTTAATGTCTGTGGTTATGGAGTCCGATGGTTATCTGGGTGGTGATATCTTACTCTACCGTCTTACCACACAGCAAATCAACGTCGTAAGGTGTAAAATTGTTTGAAGGACAATCATTTAAGACACATAAAAATATTTTGCTTCGATATTCTGAATATATATATATATATATATATATATATATATATATATATATATATACTATATATATATATATATATATACATTTATGTTTATATATATAAATATATATATGTATGTATATATATATATATTTGAACGCTATATGTTTACATATATATTTATATTTATACAAATATATATTTTTTTATATATATATATATATATTTATATATATAAATATATATATATATATATATATATATATATATATATATATATATATATATGTATGTATGTATGTATGTATATATGTATGTCTCCATCTATGCTTGTTTGTATGTATGTATTTATGTATTCATGTATGTATGTATGTATGTATGTATGTATGTATGTATGTATGTATGTATGTATGCATGTATGCATGTATGCATGTATATATGTATGTATGTATGTATGTATGTATGTATGTATGTATGTATGTATGTATGTATGTATGTATGTATGTATGTATGTATGTATGTATGTATGTATGTGTATGTATGTATGTATGTATGTATGTATGTATGTATGTATGTATGTATGTATGTATGTATGTATGTATGTATGTATGTATGTATGTATGTATGAGGTTACAATGGTAGTGCGTTCGCCTCGTACCCATTGGTTTGCCGAGTGGATCTTGGTACCTACAATTACAGTTCCGATCTGTCACCTGCCGCCTGGGAATATACATTTTTAAATATTTTGGGAGTAGACAGCATCTCAATTGTGTTTCATTCTTATAGACGCGCAGATTTTTGTGCCAATTTTGTCAAGAGATTGATCGCTGTCAGCTGGTGAGAGGATAAATATGTCACATTCATGGGGGACTGTGAAGTTAAGGGTAATGATCTGGTTCTTATACTTAAAGAAGCTACCCAGTCGGATATACACCAAAGCACAATTTGCTGATTGTTTTCTCATACCTTCAAGTTTTATCGTTCAGTCACAAATGCGAATGAGGAAATCAATCAACCAGTCACTATGAATATCTTAGCATAAAATAAATAGTTTACGTGTATGCAGTGATCTCTTAAACTGGGACATATATTCTTGGTTTATTTGTCGTTATAGCTGTATGCGTTTAGGGCAAGATGTTTTGTCAAGGCTCCCTTGTATGACAAAATATTATCTCTATAACAACCCTGATAGCTAGTATCACAAAAGAACAAAGCTCGAGTGAGTGATATTTAAAGCCCTCATCGAGCAGAGTTAATGGAAAACAACTCTATACCGTACCCATACATACTGTCAATACAATAAAGCCTGGGTATATGCACTGCCCAGTGTCGTGTCCAGAACGTATGCTGGTACGGCTATGGCTGCTTATACGCTGCCTTTAAATATATTCATTTCAAGTGACAATGCATATAATTAGAGCATTGCTTCCAGTTATTGTCGCTTTGCTACATAGCTATACTGAAATGAAATCCTTTGAGTTGCAAAGGCGATGCATGTTTAACGTCGGGGTAAATAACTGTGTGTTATTTAATGTATTTGTCTTGTATATCTCGGTGGATAAGCCTGGTAAATGAACATTAGCTATCGCGACTTTTAATCATAAGAGCACAGTTACTGTGTTGTTACTATCTAATTTAAGCAACTGGAAGTTAAGGATTGGTTCCAAGCATACTGCCATATGTCAACGTTCCTCTCATGATTGCCTTGTGGACACCCATGAAGTTGAAATATATATTGACAGCATGATAGCGCTGAACCCGGAACGGGGTCAGTTGCCACGTCTTTGTGTAGCATAACGTTATGTCTATTTGATATGCACGTGTATACCAACAATCGCACTGTTATTTAAATGGGTTATTCACGAGTGCATCAATTGATGAAGTACATTATAAAAGAAACATGTGCTTCCAGAAAGGCTATACATCATTGCCAGTGATCTTCATGTTTATTCTACTCCTGTGGTGATGTCTCTGGTGGGCCAAAAACAATCACTTTGAATAATTGTGATAACGTACCATGCCTACATCGTATGCTTAGATCCTGATGCAGCATAGCTTTTCATGTATAAAAGGAATTATGAACAAATTAAAGGAATTGGATGCGGTGGTCAGTTTCTATAAAGTACGCTAAAACACTAAATGATTTCTAGAGTATCAGTATCGCTTTCGCATAATTGTCTCAACTGAGTAACACTTCCTTACTTTATTGTCTCGTGCATCGTTCTATTATCCAACACAACCTACCATTTTCTGACACTAATTTGTATCAAACACTGCTTACCCTTACTTCGTCACTTCCTGCAAGTTTTCGTTTTGACAGTGTATGGTTGCCATGAATTATTAAGTAAAAGGCTGCTATTCATTGCTATTTGCCTTATCAGGTGCTGTCTACACATTTGGAATATCAGAATTGACCATGGGCTGGAGAGAAAATAAATCCACTTCGAATTCCTGATAGTCACCTAACCTCCATGCTGATTTGAGGCACAATCCAAAGTATTGCGACAATTCGATTTGATCGATCGCTCGTAGATATCCTATGTGGTAAGGAGAAATGTTAAGATCCGTGGCTGTCGTCTTGCTAATTGGCTGTGTATAGCATGGTGGTTTAGTGTCACTATGCCACAGTCGGTCTACATTGGAGATGGGTCACAGACAGAATGTGATAGGCATACTCTCTAGGAAACATATTGACCTCGCTAAGTTGGCACCATATCATTCTATTAATCTTATTCAAGTTAGGAATGGAACGGATATACTCACTTATCATTTGACAAAGGAGTAGTCCATCGTCCATACTACACGCCATGTTTCATCAAGTGTCCTGTCAACATGGACTGACGCTGATGATGCTTAAAGGATCGGGAGAGATAGCCCCTCCAACGCGACACAAATAGGGTTCTTTATCCCGACATGCAATCATTCAGTTAGTGCAAATGCTCAAAACGGCATTGACTAATATGACAATGATAATGATAAATTATTCAGCGTTAATATGTCTTAAGCATTACAACTGTTTGTGTAAGCAACTCGGTAGAATAGATATCAATGAATATGATTATTTTCAAACCTTTCAATGTTATTCAATGATCGAATGATGCAGTTGATGATGAGATATATTCGAATCTATGTCGTTTCAACGAAAATTGATCGCAATGCTAATAGAACATTCCGCTCAAAACTTATATTTTCCTAGGTGTGAAAGTTGCAACATTTATGACAGTCCTCGATTATGATTGTGCCTACTGGGAATGACCTGTCAAATAATATATAAATTAGGTGAATAGTCGTTACATCATACACCACTCAGCCACCCACTGGAGAGAAACATATTGTATCACGCGTGACAAAACACTTAGTCATATCCTGCATAATCAAATCTGCCCCATCGTGCATAACCCATAATTCTAATCCGATGCTCGGCTATATTCGATACATATATGATATCCGTATGCAGCAACCAGGCATAGATAAGGCTCTATAATTAACGCCCGAAAAATCAAAAGTCATTTTATTCGATTGATAGTATATCTGCCGTTTTGATATATATCAAGAATACGTTTGATAGCTGTCGGTAATCTAGGTAACCAGGCATAGATAAGGCTCTATAATTAACGCCCGAAAAATCAAAAGTCATTTTATTCGATTGATAGTATATCTGCCGTTTTGATGTATATCAAGAATACGTTTGATAGCTGTCGGTAATCTAGGTAACTTGGACAAGAGTCACAAAGTCACAGGAGACTATGATGCAAGTTTACAAATATGATAGGAATTTTAGATTTGACCGTAACATAGACGATGATAGACTTTTTGCCCAGGGCATTTCTGATAAACGATGATTTGCAGGCACTAACGTGACTAGAAACTACTTTAAGCTGACTCAGGTTCAGCTATTCTTAAGACCGATGTTGTCTAGCCCTGTCATTCACAGTCAGCGAGTGCTATGCACGAGAAGAATCATGGTAGCATCATAGGATAATATCGGCTTGCGGCAAACTATTTTGGTGCAAACATGGTACCGTTGTGTTCCTGGTTTTACTGACGCTTCTGGGGCTTGCAAAACAAAACATGTTGCCATCGAAAATGAGATAAAGGTATCATCAGGTTTAATCAAGTACCAAAAACAAAGTATAGCACTGGCATAGAATAGTAAACAAGGATATATTCGGCTACAGATACAAACACGATGTCTTTTTTATTCTTATTGTACGTCTCTGTATGTACGCATATGCGATAGAACCTATATTTGCGTCGTTATGCTATACATGTGGCGCGTTACTAGACCTAAATGAGTTAAAAGTTCATATTTGGCCTCTCTACGTAGGAAACGTTGGGGACGGTATCAAAAGCACTTAAAACATATCCACATGGAACCGATAAAAGGCGAAAAGAGTCGGTCAATTACCTATTACATCACTGTAACCACCGTATCCCCAACCACACCCTTTTGTTAGGGGTATTATTAAATGCGGCTCTCAGTGAGGTGCTTATTACTTCAAAGCATGATGCAAGTTTCGGCATAGCGTGTGACTCCGTGTTATTGCACCGTACATCAGCAGTTGATGTGACGTGCCTGTCGTGATGGCCTTAATGGGACAAGAGCTGAGAAGCCCATCGGTTGACATTTTTTGCCAACATCTGGGTACTGTAGTGGTTTATGAATGATGTTTATTGATTGGGACCAAGCGCTCACCGCGACCTGTATCAAACGCAATACATGTTCCAATGCAGTTACAAATGTACACTCATCTCTGGCCTGGTTGTTCATAAGAAAACCGCTGAAACAAGCAAAATATATGCCTTATCGATATGTTTTCAAAATAAGAAAAAACATTAATAGCCAAATACATTGTACCATCGTGATAGAACTTCACATCGCGAATGCGCTGCGACACAACACTCATTGAAATATAAGCTGTAGATAATTGCATTTTCTCACTGAAAGGCAGAACTGACTGCTTGTAAGCGATCTCTTTTTCCAAGTCTTATTGGACATCTATAATATAGAATAAGATTATGTTGTAATCCACCATATTCTTTAAGGAGCGCTTTAAACATATAATCCATATATCTGTTATCTACTCAGCAGCCTCTTCAAGCGGTTATAAAGGTGTGATAAGAAATATGAGTTTAAGCAATAGGCAATCTGAAGCATAACCCTTGCTTACTGCATATGTATCAAATAGTCATGTAGCGAGGGTATGCTTATGGCGACGCACATGCACATTAAAATATTAAGTGTGGACAAAATACGTTTAACAGTTGATCGTATGAGCCATTGCCTGCACCTAATGACCTGTCTCCCCAACGCAAGGTTGGTCTTCGATATTTTATGTCCCCTGTGGATATCTTTCTCTGTTTGACATCTTAAGCGACTTACGCCAAACTGAAAATCACATGAAAACCCACATATATATTGTCAATCATCATTCCCTGCCACGGTTTTCTTCTTGCTGCACTGATTGACTTTCTTTCTTTCGCACACAATCAAGAATTGTCGTTGCAGCTTTGTTATTCATAACAGCGGCAACTGTAGATGGTGCTGTACATAACGACAGCAACATTGAGCATAGCAGATTAAAATTACAGCACACTGACTGAAGGACCGATTTTTTTGGCGCAATTTTAACCGATTTAAATCCGTTCTTCAAACAATATATACGAATATGTTTCAATATAAAAGTCACCATCAGATAGCTCGATTTCTCGATTTCTAGCTAGACATAGCACGGAAATGTCCCCATCATTCGATGATCAAGTAGTCCATCATTCATTCTACTCCCAGTTTCCTGGAACTATGTACTGATGTTAATGCTATCAAATAAATAAAGATTTATAGCTTCCCTCCATGGGACACACATAGGCCATCAATCTTTCATGCAATGGGAAAGATAATTATTTCAAATAGAATTTTTGTATGGACGGTATTAATATGTATTTGTAGAATTGAAACCCATATCATCTTGTTGTTTAAAACACCGAAGAAGCTTTCATATCATTCTGAAAATTAATTGTATCAATCAACGATCCTCACATACGAGGTTTTCAAATCAAACGAATTGTCGTGGACGTATATGTACGATACAATTTTCTCGATTGCCACTTCGTCATATAACAAGTACATAGTTGAAATGAGAGTTAAGCATAATCTGGGTTACCTGAACGCGAATAGCATACCCACAACGGGGGCCCTGCAATTTACAATTCTAATATCAACGTTTGCAGCAACCATAAAATAGGCGGATCTTCGATGAGAAAATTTTTGCTCAGTGTTCTCTCAGGCAAGGATAATCCGCTGGGATAAAACGTAGTTTATGTCTGTCCTTCCAGCAGTTTTTTGCCAAGTCAGATGCTGAGGTGCTTTGAAACGAGGTTGCTCATTTACGGTCAGTAAGTGTCATCCAGGCAGAAAATCATGATAATATTACAAAATGGCATTGGCATGCGGTGGGTTATGCTGTAGGAAGCATGGTAATTGACTTGTTTCCTGTTTCATCGACGTTTCTAAAGATTTTAACTTAGTGCCAAAGGTAAAGCCCATCATAGATAAAATTTACACTAGAATCATATTTAAAACACTGTGTAATTTTTCCAGACTTGTTGATAGAAAAACGTTTAAAGAATTAATCAATTACTAAACGACGATGGTAGGCATTTCATTTATTTGCTGGATAGTCATATTCCTCGCCGGAACATTTAATAACATATTTTTTTACCAGCATGCAGCCGTCATTCGGAGCAAAGCATCTACAGTCACATTATCAAATGAACTGATGTAACTGGCGTACCTTGCAGTTTGATTGATCTGACAGACTACAAAGACAACGAGTGCAAACATAATTTAATGCATCCATCCCACCACTAAAATGCGAATTTCCTTAGTTTATATGCAACAGAGTGGCTGTTTAAGACAGGCATGTGACCACTGAAAATTCCCGTAACATGCCGTTGGGTAAACTTCAACAACAAGCACAGAATGGTGTAACAAGTTATCCTAGTTAAAGGAACATACGTTTGATATTAATATCATTAGGGCTGTGGAATTCCTTGCATAAATACGTAGCTGGTTTGAAGAGACTAGTGGATAAATGAGGGATGAGTCAAATTAACCCTGGGTCTGCCCCAGCATGTACATGGATCAGCGCAACTAATTAGCCTTTAGGAACACTTCTCTTGGTTCCTTTTTTTCGGCAGTCTGGTGACGCATATCCACAATCGCTTGTTATTTACTGCCTATAACTGGTCTACTTGTTACGCGACTGGGCATTAAAGATATAAACTATTCAAATTTGTAATGAGCTAGTATATTAATAGCCAGCGATATGTGAATAAAGTGATTTGACGAGGGCGCAGCTATGTCGCTTTCCGTGATTGTAATTTCAGGAACATTAGAAATATCGATCCTCAAGTACCAGATCTAGATATATTCGTGGGAACATATGTTGGTTCTCAAAACAAGGCTTCCATAGGTATCCTGAAGAACCTGTAGGAGTGGAGTGATATAGGAAAATCGTCAGCAAACACCCGGTTAACATCTTCGCATTTTTCTTTGAGTATTTGGAATCACTGAAATTACTTATTTGCAATTGATTCGAATCGTCGCCTAAAATGTACAGAGAGCAACTATAATGGTTTGCTTGATAAAAACAACTTTGCAAACGTCATGAAAGGCATATTATACATGTTATCATATAACACATGCAGTGGGGAAGAATCCGCTGCACTACAACCCCACAATCAATAGGGTATTGTGAATTGTGACTCTAAATGAATTATTAGCTGCTTCGCTGTGTGATGCATGTTTCAATAAAGCGTGTGGCTCAATGTTATTGCACTGTTCGTAAGCAGTTGATGTGACGTGCCAACTCCAGAATATTGGTTTTTCAGCAGCATCTGAGTACCGCAATGATTTATATAAGACGTTCGTCGATTTGGAGCATACACTCACTGTGGCTTTTATTAGAACGCAATGCGCATTTGAATGAAGTTTCCAAAAGCATTTTGGTCATGCAACACATTGCTTTTAAACCTATGCTGATACTAAGCCTGATCGATACATTTTCTATACTGTCATTGAGTATAGAGCATCTCTTGATGTTAAACACATTGTGACAACATAATTTGGTTTTACACAGCCAATCCCCTGTGATGATGCACACACTAGCATATGTTGTATGTGCAATTTCAATTTGAAGGCCCGGAAGCAATGAATAACAACTGCTACAAATCTTATGAAAGCGCAACATTAGTCAAATTTATAATTTTGTCAAACTGCAATGCTGCTCAACGCATCGTGACAGGCTTGTCAAGCAGATTCTTGTCCCATCCGTCTTGCCAGCTGGATATTTAGATCTTTACACCCCATTCTTAACATGCGGTATATAAAATTGCTCAGAATATAATCTGCCTAGATAGTTAAATTGCAACCCATCAATCGGAATACAAAAGATCATGACTCGTGTTAATTATTGAGTATTAAAATTTCTTCCTTGTAGTCATCGTGTTTTAATAGACCTCTACTAATGTACGAGTCTCAATAGTCATTTATTAAGTCACAAGGACAAGGATAAAGGTTAATGTATTTCATTTCTTGGGGCTTTATTTCCTTCTCAACATGGCCCTGTTGTACACATCGTACAACTGGTTCGCATGTAAAGCTTCAGCGTATCGGGTAGGTAATGCTAGTGCATAGTATGATGCGCAGTGAGAGCCCAGCAAATATCTGTATCGTGATCAAATATCAGTTATTGTGTGTATTGCAATCACCCATTGCCAAACGATTGTATACTCTTGTCAGTCTTATCTGTCGGATGCGACCAGTCGACTTCAACGCAAATCGCGAGAATCCCGGTGTATTCCCGGGCTATTCATGGGAAGTCATATTCACTTGTATTCTGACATAATTTACGTATTATTTCTACGGACAAACAACAGAAATTAGTGCAAAGTAGAGAGTTTGTGGGACACAATAGGATATTCCAAATCCCCTCGTTTGACACACGATCATATATAACTGTTCTGCCATACACCGTTGCACCCGATTCTGAAACCTGCAATGCCAAGTAGCGTGTGCAGGTCTCCAACTGCTTATGCTAATAGACATTGCAGCTGGTCTTATCGTACCATGTGAGATACCTGCATTCGCCAATCAGCGTTGCAGGTCGAAATGCAACCAAAGACATGCAAGACCGGTATAGCGCTACGCCAATATCAGTAATAAATTTTAAAAATATGGGATGTAGTCAATAATTATTAATTTATAATTGAATTACGAAACGATTATAGAAAGAGCATTCTGGGATGAATTGGAGTATAATGGATTGATTCAGGCCAACACAAAGTCATTAACTCTTGATATACGATTCCCATAACTTAGCTATAAAGTTTTTAGATATTACATGTTTGAATCATATTCAGAAGCTCGTTGCTTAGGTTCTTGGACGGGGATGACGTTAGCCTAGTGAAGTTTCAGTGATGGGTACATTTTTAAAAAGCATCATTGATCCAAACCCCTTCGACTTTTCAGGGCGGTTCGCCGCGGAAGCACCGTTATCGAGCTAGTTTATGACCAACAAGCCTGTCGCATATCACGTGTGACGCAATGCAGTGTCTGTTCTAATGGACTGTACGAGTTATAATTCAGAGAATATTCATGGTATATGACAGGTACCTTACTCGCATTGTTTCATATATACTCATTGCGTGTTGGTCTCTTGCAGTAGGTGAAGCCAGAGAAAAACACTTTGTATTGATATGAGCGATAATATAACAGTGGCTTGATAATTTCAGGCGAGTGCTGTGGCCCGTGTGGGTAAGGACTAGGGGGCGATGGTGTGTGTAGGTCGCAGGCCTAAGCCCCGTTGGATGAGGTTGATTAAGCTTAATGAAAAAATTAGTCCTATATATTTATTGGTTACCGTCACATAATAATGCAGTAATGCTGTGTTGCCACTTTTATCAGCTGACATTTATTTACTCTTCTTGCTCGAGTACGTTCAAATAAAGCAGGTAGTTGGTAGTGGGATGGTCTCTTCCTCAATCTGCACTAGCAGAGGGTCAACTGAGGTTGACTCATCAATGGCTTTTGTTCTTTAGTTTGGGTCGACTGGCAATAAATTGGTCACCATATCTGACAAAACTTTCATGGCTAGAAAACCCTAACAGGATACACATTGTCATTTTGCGGTTTGTTTGTCAGGTTAGCATTAGCATAATTATACATCCGCGTAGATTTTACCTCGTTGCTATATTTAAGGACACGTTTTGTGTTTTAATAAAGCAGCGGTATTAAATCTAGCATCGTTATTTAAATTATACAACTGATTAATTCATCGTTTTCCAGCAATGTTGTTGCCCTTTGTTAGAACGTAAAATTCTGATGTTTATTTTTAACAAAGTTAGTATGTCAGGGCACGAAATTGGTTATAAAAGTATATTCCACGGACTCATTTGTCACATTTGTCGTCCGCCAGGCCGATAACTTTTCTGTTACCATGCTCGACGTCAAAAGATAAACATGTTGACAATAGCGCGATTGTTTGAAATTGTGAACTGACCCAATTGACTTGACCTCAGCTTTTATCCAGAGTACTTCGGTTATTTGTGTATTGAAGAAAGCACACGATTATCATATCAATGAATTTGTATAACTCGTTTTTATTGGTCAGTCTATGTCAAGTGCAAATGAGTGTCAAATGTTCCCGGCATTACAAGTCTCTGATTTGAAACTTCACGCAAAATATTTTTCCCAAGTTTAACAACAATGGACAAGTTTGTCAAACCTTTACCTGACTGCAACTGTGATGAATTAGAAAAAAGTCCACCTTCACTCAGCTTTTTCACTTCTACTTTCAGCATTGTGAATAAAAAGGCCATTGAGAGGACCAGTTAAATACTGGTAGGGCCAGTTCATTTTGTTGAAGGGCCAGTTGAACAAAAATTGAGGGCCAATTCACATATTTGCCAATTTCATGCCCTGTATGTTTAATCGCCGCAGCTTCTTTTTTATATTGCACCGATAATTAAGCTAGCATAGCTGTTAAAATTACACCTTGGAAACCGGGGAGTTAGGCTACCAGAGTGCTCATCCTAAGCTTGTAAATTACTGCAGCAAGTGGAATTTTAGCATGATATTTTTTAGTTCCTGATATGGACGTAAGTAAAACAACACTTCGTTAACATCTCATGTTTTTCAATCAAGTCCTGCTAATTTTTACTAGTCCGATTGAAAATATGACTAACAAGGAATTTACCGGAATCGCCGATCACCCTGTGAGTCTTGCAATGCAGTTAGTTTAGCCGTTGATGTCGCAAATAGACAATTTAGGTTTTCTTTTTTGGTAAACCGAACCCACGTTCCCAGGTATCGCTGATCGATCTTAATATACTTTGTTTAAAACAAATTTGAATATAAAAAATGACTTGTCCCATTGTACAAGTTAGATGGCAGCTTCACTTGTCCGATGGCTACCCTACTTGCCAGGGACAATCAGGTGATGGTTAATGTTTCACCCTGTAGCTGTAAGCAATATTGTTGTAATGGTTGCAATCATAAATAGTTGATTGATAGCAGACAGGGAGCACCATATAATAACAACACTCACTGCTGGTGCTGTGACAGTACAGATGCACCCTATCGTTGTCCTGATTGCCTGTCTGCAATATGACTCTACTATGGCCATTGAACACCCATTCATGAGTGGCAGGTATGGCACCACTGCTGTATGTATTATTAATGAAGAAATAACTATTGCTGACAGTTACTTGTGGTCCTTTTTGTATTGTGTTACTCTATTTAGGGCGACCATTTTATCACTGCTGATCTCCCGAAGCAAATCAAGGATCCTCATGAATCCCCGGACGCACCATCATCTTTACTAATATTTAAGTAAGTTAACCGAAATAAGCCAAGCACCTAACCATTGCTTTCTTTCACACATTGATTGAACCTGACACAGCAAAAATGCATATGAATGGTTCATCGATTTGATATAAATATTATGGTAATACAATAACTGAGGTTAAAAATGTTAAGTATATGTACATGCATATCTTATAAGTCTCTCTATTTGTGCATATTACAGCTATGCAGGGTGCACCCCCTCAGGTGTTGCAGCATGGAAGAGAGGGACCTCACAAATCTTTTGAGGAATGGCTTCTGGCCACTGACCCCTTACAAGCGAGGAGTTATAGCAAGGTAGCTTGACCAACTGCAGTGCCTATCACTTGAGGCACAGATTTAAGTGCAGGCATTTGTCACTTCCACTGATATACACACATCCTCAAAGTTGGGCAAGGTAATTTGTGATATATCTTAAAAATTGATTAACAAATGAGATAAGATATGTGTGATCAATTCATATTTCCCTTTGTGTAACAAAAGGAATCTTTCACTCTGTTCCGTATCAGTCGCAGTGGAAAGATTCTTGAGTATCCACAACAAGTCAAGGTCCCCTAGCCTGAAGCCTGTGGGCGCTGTTTACATGTTACTGATATTCAATAGTCTCTAGGGCGAGAAGCGTAGCGGAACCCCTAGAGTCTGGGACACAGACTAATCCACAACTGTGGCAGGAGATGAGGGCTGCCCCAATATCACTTTCATTGTCTGTTTCTTGGCTTATTGAATTTCCAGTCTGGGCTGCTAGACTCAGATGATGCAGACACAACCCTGAGGATCACAGCTAAGCTCACCATGTATGTAACTATCATAAACAGTTTTTAGCTCTTCTGTTCAGCAGAGTTTACTAAGTACCTGTCTGTTTGTAAACTTTTGATGGCACAAATTACACAAAGACCCACCTGTTACAATTGTACCCTGCAGACTAAAAATCTGCCCTGCATGACCTTCGCCGAGTTATTTATGAAAAAATTATGAATTAGTGTTTAACCCTGGTGTGTCGTTAAATACTTTATCAAACCATAATAGTGATTAATTGTCCTCTAGTCATTACTTTAAATTGAAATTCATGCCAAAAGATGAAGAGATCCAAGGTATATTGACCTCTCAATTGAATGTTTTATATCTAGTTGTATTTTTTGCAAACAATGTCAGAAATGTATTTGATTACAGGTTTGACAAGAAGCTGACTGAAATTGGCAAGTAACATCAAGGTTGTTTGTTCTCTATTCACTATGCAACCAAGGTCTACAGAACAAGGCTCGACAACCACCATCAAGCTGTTGCAACATCTTGCACATTCTTTTTCAATTATCTCCATATTTTTGCACTCTTGTCAGCATGTCTGAAATAAAATAACCTGATATTATGAACTTTCTCATTTAGTGTTGATTTATGCATGGCTATCAAGCTTAAGGACTTTTTGTGCCATCAATAATATCAATACAGTACCATGAAGATATTAACCGATGAATACACTAAAATACATAGGGGAATGATGAATTATTCCACCTCAAGCTATGTGAACATTGACTAGAATAGCTCTGGCATTTGTGCTGGGTCTGCAAGTAAAATAACAAGAATATCATAGCGTTTTGAGCTACAATATGGAAATTTCTGACGTGAATTTATATGCTTTATGATTAAATCAATCGAACTTGACAGTGAAATAGAGGTCAGTCGATAGAGCACTCTCTAGAGCGTCCACATCGCTTTGCTAACGGAACTATTAGACACCGGATATATCAGGCTACAAAGTGATGCCGTTATTATCCCGTGCGACCCCATGTTGCGCCCCGCAAAGATGCGAAAACCCCCACACTGGACCCAACAACATGAATAACTTTATTTTATGGGGCTACATAATGATGTCGTCATAATCAGCGATGTGACGTCACACTTGTTAGTCCTTTACATGTAAGATTTATATCAGTCTTATTCGTGGTCGTCGATATATAATCAAAGATAGTTCTAGTAGTATATTTAAAATAACCCCCGGACATAACTATGTGCTACAGAAGAAGCACAAATGCGAGTGAAGACCATAGTCAATGATTAGATTGACGCGGTTCCGTTGACGCGGTTCATGGACACGTTGGTTCTTATCGAAAATTAAATCGTGTTCCCTGACACGCGGCCAGATATAACTCTATATTTTAAATATATCTTGCAAACAGACCTGATGAACGACCCTGACTAATCTTTATTAACCTTTGCAAATTCACCACATGCGATTCCTGGTATTGTCGATACCATAGCTCATGTCCTTCCCCAGACTGAGACGCTTAGCAAATAATGTTAAGTTGCTATAATTTCGCCAATAGCTAACTACTAATTCTATCCCAAAGTCTATGACAATATACTTGATGTAAATTGTAACATATATTCATCTTCGCTTTTATATTTTACCTTAAAGGGTTTTCAATGCTAGCTTTGCAACACAGACAAATTTTGATGGACGTGAGTCATAAGGGGGATGGCAATTGCTTATGCACGATAAATCGGCAGATTCACGCCACCTCTTATCAGTTATTTTGGGATCAAAGGGAGTGGCGTTTATACCCCGGTAAAACTCACATTAACGGATCAGCTGTCCACGGCGGAGCAGGAAACCACGGAGTGCACAACTTTACAACACTTTCGGAGTCCGCCACTGTACCCCAACTTAAATCCATATTAAATATTCGAGCTGCCTATGATAACTTATGGTTTTAACAGGATAGATCCGACACAACTAGATTTTATATGATAGATGAGTATATCATATGGATGGCTTTTGATAAAAATAACATTTTACTGCTAATCTGAAAACGCTTCATTTATCTCACATGCTACACCTTACCCTGATTAAACTAACTACCGTAGTTAAATGTTTAGGATTTCTTGTCGGGGATAGAGAATATTCTGGCGTTATTATTAAAGTGACCGACAAGTGAACACAGGCTCCGATGTATAACAATCATTCCAAGAATTAAATTTTAACGCGGTATGTGTAGAATTATATCCTGGTATTTTTTCCAGAGATTAATTGCATAGTATCTTATATTGCCCTGCTTTGTATATTTTGACCATCATTAGGGTATTCTATCATATGGGTGAACGAGACAATCTTGATTGAAATCTATTACGTCCACCTATAGCGAGTAGACTATTAATATCATGGTAACAGTTACCAGATTCAAATATAATTTGCAGTCCATCGGCGAAATCACCACATACCTAGATCTGATTATTTGCTCTATGTGTAGTGCTTGTTTCACTGGATTATCGAATGTCGTGTATTGCAGGGTGGCGATAAAAAATGTGGAAAAAGTGCCTATATATGACTGTAATTGACGGGGCCATCACAGAGCCCGATATATTCAGATAGGGTGATTTCAGCGGCATGGATCAGAGGTGTATGTTAAGCACGTGGCATGACTTGATCGACATGTTGACGGCGCAGCAAGCGTCTGAACACCCCGACAAGCGGGTTCTTTCAACTGTCTAGAAGTGGTGTGTTTCGTCAACATTAAGCATATTACATTGTTTAGTCCATGTTAAAGCGATACAAATTGGGTACCCGAAATCTAAAGTACATCTTAGTATAATAGATATTTTGCGGCCAGGTCTATTTCCTATCTTTTTAAATGTGGTAATTTGTATAAGAATAGTATTTCAATATATATTTTTTTGTTTCATACCCAGCAAACACATAACGTTCCGCCAACGTTACTGTTAGTCACAGAATGTTGTTGCAACACAGATAGCACTACAACACTGGGCCAACACTGGCTAAACTGCTGGCACCCAGTCGGCATACCAACATAGGCCCACCGTAGTCTTATCCGGCAGACCAATGTAGGCTTGCTAATGTTTTGTCAACGTTGGCAAGCCTACCTAGTCCCAGACCTAGTATTCCAACGATTAGGTGGACATGGTTGAACTGATTTAGTTGTAGTTTCCATGTGTATAAATAAATAACAACCAGATCTCAGAAAAACATCTACTTTATTTAGTGTCATATTTTTATTCTGAACCAGAATCTGAGTTCTCGCTGTAATTGCTTGGAGTCAAGTTTCGCTGTAAAACATAAGTACAAAATTGTGAGCTAAATAATGTAGAAAAAATACAGAACAATGTGTTTTTCACTGAATCATCATATTGGAGAGAAGCCTAGACACTTATATGCTGGCTCGTTTCCTTTCACCCACCCACCCGCACCACAAACCAACACACACACACATACAAACAATCAAACAAAATTTGAAGCCTCCGACAGAAATATGGTGGTTACAGTTTACTATCTACTGACAAAAAAATTCTTCTTTTCTTCTTCTTCTTTTTTCTTTTTTTTACCCTCCATTCCTGTCACTAGCTACCAAAAGCCATTTGTTGATGCATTCCTCAACATCTGCCTCCTTAATTGACAGCATTTTAGCCACATCTGATTAAACATTTTATGCAGGTTATTGATAATTTATGGCAACTGAATAGTATCATTAATCTACTAACCCTACACAGCGCTGACAAGACCTTTTCTTGCCCAGTTGGAAGATCTGGCCAAGCTGTTACTCAGTAGTGAAAGGAGCATTTTCTCCACTGTATCTTTCACCCCAAATCAATTCAGGGAGCATAACTGAGTAACCTAAACACACACAACAACAATCAGACATTTTCCTGCTATGCTGTAAGTAATACACTCATGACAGTATCTAGCTATATGGGTTTTGTAATTGAAAACACCTACATGAAATAAATATTGATTGAATATTGACTCTAAGGTAATGTCCTGTGTGATTTGATATTGGGGTGCTAGTAGAATCAATGGGCTAGTTTACCTAGCTTATTCAATTGATAATAATGTAATATCAAGTATTATATTAATATCTGTTCAGAAGCATACACAAGAACTGAAACGAACCGCTAAGATAAAAGGAAAAAGGGTAAACACATCTTTAACAAGGCATATTGTTAGTGAAGCACCATACCTATTTGAAAATTACTGTCAAGAGTAACTTAGTGTCATTAGTATTTATGTCGTTTTATTTACCTGCATTGTACTTTTTTAATTAAGATATGCTATGTTGAATGGTCTGTCAGTAAGTGCATTAGCTGAAACAATAGGGACACTGCGCAAATGTCCAAGGTGGAGGCTGGCAAGGTGCAAGCATTAGAAATGCCTTCTGGGGTTGTCTGTTAGCGACCAGGCAGTTACAACCTGATTGAACTGGAAGCTGTTCTGTCCCACAGGAAAGACAAAGTTTGAGGGTACATACAACAATGTTCCAGACTGAACACTATTATTATATATTGAATTATAGAAAAGATATGCAGCTATAGTAACTGATACCAATATCATTGAAAACAATAAGAGCACATATCATAGTCAGTCAGAACATCATACATATTGATGATTAAATCACCACTGTTTCAGTGGTCACCGACAAGATCCAGTGTAGGTCCACGTTGGAAATAATTCCCTCCCATGAATGAGGTCCAGCCAACTGTTGACATGGAAACAGATGCTGTAGATGCTGTGAAGGACAAAAGCAAGGATACAAACACATGGGAACCATATTCCTTTGTCAAGGGAATTTTGGGGCAGGTGAATATTCTGTCGAGTGAGTGAAAAGCATAAAAAACTTATAGAGAGATAATCAATCATTATTTTGGATATGTGGATCTTTAATGTCAACGCAGTTGAATTTAATAATGTTATCAGTAGCATATGTTTCTTTTGAAATGTTATCGTCATTGATAATGGATAACTATGTTTGATTAAACACTGTTTTAGTGGTCACCAACAACTTGGAAGGTGCAGTGGAGGTCCACGTTGGAAATGACTCAATGAATGAGGTAGAGCCAAGTTTCGACGACCACAATAAGGTAATGGAAACAGTAGATTCTGTGGAGGACACCAGTACAGGTACAGTTGAAGGTGTTTGAAGAGAGTATTGAAAGAAAGAAGGGAGATATGAAGTGGAAGACATATTGAAACAGATGAAACGAGGACGAGGGTGGAGCTTTTAATAAAGTGGTTGGGGTATGACAAAACCACATGTGCACTATATTCTTTTGTTAAGGGAATTTTAGGGTCAGGTGAATATTCTGTCGAGAGAGAGTGAACATCACAAAAACCTAGTTGTATATAATAATTTAATCAGCAGCATGTGTGTTATGAAACTATTCCAGCTATAAGCCCTTAATTATCAGCATGATGTGGCCTGTACCAAATCCCTTTGATTAATGGCTGACAAGAGACCGTGGACCAATGGCGTGGGCTGTTCAAGGGCCTCGGGGGAATACAACGACCGGGAGCACTATATAATCAGCCCGCTCATATACCCGGGGGGGGGGGGGGGCACTTGGCCTTATTCTGAATAGGTTTGTGACGCGGGACCTTAAAAACCCGTACCCGTCGAACAAGGTCAAAATGGCCAAAAGCATACCCCGTTGTACAAGGTATTATGCGAATGTATAACCCTCCAAACAGATTTGAAGCTGAAAAAATTAACCCTGTTGTACAAGTATGAGGCCAAAATAACCCGTTGTACAAGTTGAGAGGCCGAAAAAACATACTCCGTCTCGCGGCACATATATATACTACCTCTATACATTTAAGTGCCCCGCCCCCCCCCCCCCCCCCCCCGGTCATATCATTTCAAAATTTATCTACGGCTATGCTTCACACACCAATATTTATGTTGATATTATGATATAAACACTAGTTTCAAACTCACTCACTCGCGTACTTTAAACACTCGTGTTGTTTTATTAATGCAGCGCCTGACCACTTCAAGTTACCGAACTCAATATTTCACGTCAATCGCTTTATCTGTTTATTATCGCCCATATCAAGTCACAATGTTCAGACAAAACTCGCTGTAAATTATTAACAATGCTACCGATAAATTGACACTTGACCCCTTTGGATCGAGGAGATATCGCATATCATCTCCAATAATGCTTTCATCCGCAAAACAAAATCACTTCAACAATTCGACAGCCTAAACTCTCCCATGTTCATGATGTTGTTGTTGGTTATTCAGATTTGAGTGGTTTCGGCAGCTTTTGCCATGTACCACCTAAACTCTTTCAACACCAGAGACCGGTATATCCGTCTGGGCGTCGTGGTTATAATATGACTGCGGAGACGTGTGATTGGCCTATAGAGGGGATTCCATGCCAGGATTCCATGACGTTGCCAAAAAGTCGCCTTTTTCTGCAGATACCCATTAAGACCTGTTACGGATAAGGGGCCAGTCGGATCGATTTTGTAATGAATAAGATGTGTGGAAAACATGGATGGAAAAACAATGTTTATCCCTGGGAAACTACACAGCCAACTGTATATGACAGAAATCTGTCCCAAAAATCACTCCCGCTTGTACACCGGCAATACGTCACAAGATGTAGAATGTTAACGAACCCTCGAGTAAGGCTATTTAGGTTAAACATTGGCAATTTATTAATGACCAATGTTCGAATTTCAGTATTAAACCGAAAAATTTGCTAGATGAGTTCACCGCGTATAAATAGTAACACCGATCATAAAGATAAGGATCATTTAAAAGATTTATCCGGGGCCAAAATTAAGGTTTGAAGTAAAACATGAATAAAGTTTTAAAAATGTGGCAACTAAAATACCAGATTTCATGCTTGCGTTTTCCATGATCGCAAAACGATTATCGAGTTTAACGAGATGGAGATCACGAGTGTCATTCGCAAGGTGGCGATACTCACGCTGCATCCAATCTCGCAGTTCACCGCTCGCGTCACGAGATCTCGTTCCACCTGCAACGCTGGTTGGCGAATGCAGGTGTCTCACATGGTACGATAAGACCAGCTGCAATGTCTATTAGCATAAGCAGTTGGAGACCTGCACACGCTACTTGGCATTGCAGGTTTCAGAATCGGGTGACCGTTGCACGATGCGGGATTAACGCGCTCATAGTGACCAATGGTATAACTTATTCAGGCGTGACTGTAAAAAAGATGTAATCCTGGTTTATAAGATACATAAATTGCATTTCAAATGAAGATATGCGGTATGCATGTATCATACATGTATCAACTTATTGGGAGCTTCAATAAAATGCATCCACGATCGACGATGAATCCATAGTGCTGGTACAGCCGCTCGGACCGGGACTGCACGATGGCAGATGCATGATATAGAAGAGACGATTTTTGACATGAAGGATATAACTAAGCGCCGTGTCATATGTTATGAAATATATCTCTGTCAAGAGAGCGGGATATGATAGATGTGCCATTTACGTGGTCTCAGTTTTGGATGTGTAAAGGATTGGTCCTCTCCCTGGAGGTGCAAATATAATCGATGAATGTCATGCATATAGCGGCTTTAGAACTTTGATATTATCGTCTAAGGTTTGAAGCAAAACGATCGACGAGTATTCCAATCAATCCTCGTGGTAAGAGTGATTTTCAATCAAAATAAATCTCACTTTTATCTGCGCTGCTCGTTCAAATAGGGATATTGGAAGCTTGGAGAATAATCAACGCAACCATGTGTTTGATAATTAACGGATATGCTATTATTTCGATGTCCCCACCAAATTTCTCTATTACATCCACCTAACGCAATAACAAAAAAATATTCGGCATTCGGTGAGGAGGCAAAGAAATGCTAGTTTTCTTACATGGGCTTGTAATGTCTCAGAAGCTCAATGCGTCTGACGTTCTTCTCTTTGAGCTAATCCACAATACACTTGGTGAAATTGATTCGCTGTGTAGCAACATAATGGAGAGAGATTGCTCGACCCCAGATAGCCATCAGTCTACATAAACGCAGACATTAGATCCACTTTGGCTGGATCCTTGGTGAGAATCTAGAAAAAAATCGAGCTTGCTGAGCTGTATTTTTCCATGCTGACTTAATTGATATAATATATGACAGAGATAAAAACTATGAGATAAATATTGTCAATAAATAAATTTCCTTTTTGTCAGGGAACAATAACAATGTAGTGTATATGAAATATCACCATTGCTATGATCACTGAATAGCTGTGTGACAGCAAGGGTGGCAATCTTGCTTTATATTTACCACCGGGTACCGTTGCATTCTTGATGCGTCACGAATTGAACATCGCTCGTGTTGGGTAAGCCATTTTGTGTTCACATATGACTGGTAGTGTGCTTATTGTTAAGGTTAAAAGTGCAAACTGATCATCATATTCCAGGTCTTATAGAAAGACCTGTGCAAATTGTTTCACATCATTCTTATCATACTGACTCACCATGCCCGCCGCACGGCCGAAAAGGCAGCACTGCTCATGCTGCCCAGCGCTACTGATCATTAACACTGTGTCCAGTTATCGCTACCGATTCAATCAGTGATGGTAACTTATGCAGACTTAAAGGTTAAAATCTTATAATTGTGAGATGTTCAACATTTGATGACATATGGAGGAACCGCACTGTTTATTGGGTGTGGCTCATGCTGACAGATAGGATGGCAAGTTGTCTGTAATAAGGACACTTGGGTTTCCGATTTATGAAGCATTGTAAATGACACTTCATGCTGACACCGCATAGTTGGTGATTGTCAAACGTAAGGAATCGTCCACATGATGACATGCTAAAGTATCTACAAACGTGTACACTTACAATAGTTATGTAGCGGAAAGAGCGTTCGGTGGGAGTACGTTAGAAAGATAGCAGTAAACGTTACTCAATTATACGTTGTTCTAAGTGTTAGACATATGCTAGCTTGGTTTTTAGAATCGTTCAATTAACAACTAGGCAGAAGATTTGGTTAATTGTTTAGATTAAGTTTTGTTCACATATATTTACATACTTGTGAGTCATACCAGTGCCATGAACATCAACAGAGGAGTTTTATCGGGTTGTTGTATGATCAGTGTAGTTTTGCTCCATGCTCATGAAATATTCACATATTCAACAATGGACAAATGCCAACGACAACCTGATATGATCCACATTGCGTATGAGCAGAACCAGATGACTGGTTATTGGTCCAGCCTCTTATACAACAAGCAGTAGGTCATCCTAGTTTTCATGGAAATATATCTAAATAATTATGTTTTTGAAATATTACAAAAGACTTAATATTGTACTTGCCGTAATAAACTCGATAAGCACTAAACGTATTTAAAAAAAACCTTATGATGTTACTCAGTTTTTGATGCAGCATCACATGAATCAAAGCAAATCATTATAATCAAGGACGACACAGCCAATCTCTTGGATTTGATGCTATCGTTTGGTGTTCCTTGGATATGTGTATAACGTCGGTCCCTGTGCCCGCGAAGACATTTCATAGCACATAAAATCAAAGCGTTACCACCAAACCGCTAAACATGGTTAAAGACACAATATAAGGATGTTTGGTGCTAATATTTCTGGACATTGATTGCCAATTATATTCATCTGGCATATACGGTGGATCCACCGGTCAAACAAAATTGGTATCGCAGCAAGCCGAGTTTTAAGATATTTGTTCAACAAGACAATCGGATATCTAAAAGTAGCACAGTATTCCTGCCTTCACATTTTCGGGTTTCCGTCGCGGCCGCTAGGAGGGCCACCATCGCGCACAGCGATTTTTGCCGGAACTGATGGCATGTTTTCGCTGTCTGTCAAACTGTCAGCGCTTTGTTCGCGCTTTACCAGTTGCTGTTTTAAGTTCCTACGTTGTTGCGCGCATTCTTGTTGCGTGTTTCTATAGCTGTAAAGGACATCAAAGACGTCGCCGAAGATGTCTAGCGTATTCTTGAGTTCATCTAAACGCTGTCACGTCGCAATGAGCACATTTGAAGCATTTCTCAAACGCAGAGATTATCATAAAATAGTGAGCACAAATGTTGCCAACTGCATTCATCTCCAGTCGTCTGAGAAGCATTCTGCACGAACATCAGTTTTCGCCCGATATCTCTTCGAAGTTAGCGTGCGTGACTGTGGCTACACCATGTCATCACTTTCCCCTTCTAGGTGTACCCGAGCAAAAAAAAAAAAGATAAAGGAATCTCTTGCTGAGTTAAAAGAAAAGTGAGCTGCAGCACCTTAAATATTGTGGTCGGGAAGATAATGGAGAGAATATTTACAATGAACGAAGAACTATTAGCATAGAGGGTCCCAGTAGGGTGGCATAATTTGAAAGCGAACGGGAATATCAGCTGTTCCTCAACGGACACATACATGCAGTTGAATATAAATCAACGAATATTCACCACAGCTTAATTCTCTACGTTCCGCGTCGTGTGTTCCGTTTGCCTTTTGGAAAAAACATGCCCTACTTCCGGTTGAAAATCAGTATCGCCGTCTGACGGCCGCGATGGGACCCCGAGAATGCGCAAGCTGAAATTGGTTAGTTTTGTTTTCCGAATAGTTCGAATATCGTTTTATGAAATACACATTTAACTTCTTTCTCTTTCACTTCGGACACCACAAAGTGTTGACTGTTATGTTATATCTTTAATAACAACTCTCCAGACTTATTTACTCGACGAGGAAGAAAATATTTTCAATCAACGATATTAGCGCTGTCAGTTTCGACTATCCGTTATGAAGCATTTGCTCAAAGTGACGAATTGAATTATTGCGTGTCAGGAGGAATGAAACAGCCATCTATCAATTACCCTCGTTGCCACCTGTCGCCATACTAAAGCGAATCAGATTGTGCCTCAAATAAGCAAGAAGTTTATGCGACCATGATGGACTCCAGTCAAGCTATTTTGTCATCAGATCTTCCTGATAATATACAAGTACAATATTACGACGAGAATGATACCCTTTCAAAAAGATACTCGGTAGCTGGGAGTGTCAAAGTAACCTAAATCGATATTTGAAAGTCGTTACCAGCTTCAGAACATTTTTAGGTAATGACCGATAATGGTTGACAGCGTCAGATAATGGAAGGTTGTGCCAAGTGATAGCGGTAAGTTGAGTTACATATCTGTACGATACCGATGCTAATTATCCAGTGATGTTTCGGTATATTTTTATCTTGGTAGAAACTGGCCTTAGCTAATCATCATATTTTTGTCGTCGTCGTTGTCATCAATGTTCACGAGTATGCGTACAGTTCATGATGTAAAATATCATCAAACTTGTTAGCGGTAATCCTATGATGTTCAAAGAATTCAGGATTATTGCTTTTGGACCCAAAGATACATCATCGAAGGAGTACGATAAGCAAGCAAACTACAGGAAATACCAGGTCTGATATCGATTGTTTGAAAAGTGTGTCACATTCGCGGTCTCGTTAGCTTACCTGTATGCATGAAAACATTGACATTATTTACTTTAAATGTAAATATCCCAACCTGTTTGTAGCCATCATTTTAACAAGTCTTCCTTTGCCGTGCAGTAAATCACTTGAACTGTCTTAAGATAACCAATTTATGCTCTCGTGAATAATAAATTTATGTACAAGTTATCTTGTGTATAGATAAATATATCAAACCGACAGAACGTTTTGCATTAGCATATTGGCGCTGTATTTGACTCGGTATATGTCATTCCTATAAACACTAGAGGCTTTCAATGATTCATGATTCCAGTAAATGGCTTTTGTTCTAGCTGTTTAGCGAGTCACCTGATAACATACATTGGTGTCCAATAGGAATTCACACGATGCTGAATGACGTATGGCGTTAAGTGTGAAGCCAATGCTCAATAACTATTGAGTGACAAAAGGTTAAATTCACAGCAAATGGCATATAATTCCCAGCAATATGAAGGTCAGTCTTAGGTGTTCGATACCTAGATATTGAATCTTTATAAACAATGCGTCTTTTCCAGTATATGTATGGCAGATCCGTAAACGCATCGACTCTGTCCTCAAGCACCGATCCTGCGGATGCATCCAAGGGGGCGTTTTTTGATGAAGTTCCGGCTACAAGTCTGAAAATCGATATTAACAATTACTTTCATGAAGACTACGCATTATACAGTACATGGCCTTTCATGAACGTATTTAAAATATACTTACGCAAGGCTCTTAGTAACACTAACCAACAATGGTTTGACATTGGCAAGCGATTCTTGAAACATTACGAATGCAAAGTTCAACTGCGCTTTGAATTGATCTGTCGTATCGTCTAAATAATCCCTAGCTTGGCATACGAGACATTTATTCTACTCGGAATTACATGTTATCGAATTCATCATGACGAACGCCTGCGAAATACGGTTGGCATTGGCATCCCTGAGAATGACGTATGCGAGGCCGAATTATATGTGCCAGCTAGGCGACGTCGCCATGTTTAATATCAAGACCGATGTTCATGCGTGACTTAGCGGTGCTTTTAACGAATCTGAACTTGGTTAGGTTGATTCGCTGTGCTACAACGCAGTGAACTAGGATAGCTCAACCCCACCAGTCTCCAAAATTGCAGACATTATGTCCATTTCGGCTTGATGCTTGGTGGGAACCTAGATTTAACACGCACTGCACATCGTTACTATATGTGTCACAATAGTAGAAAACATTCCCATTAGGTAAATTTGCTTTGTTTCCGCGAACAATAACAATTGAGTGTATGAGAGATCTCCCTCATTGCTATGGTGAGTGCACAGAGGCGTGCCAGCACGGATGGCATTCATGCGTTATATTTGGAACCGGCAAACGTTATGTTAGGAGACCAGCGCGGCGTTAAGAATTGGCCAAAACCCGGTCCAGGGTAAGCCACAATGCTTTTACATATGACTGGTAGGGTGCTAAACGCAAAGTTTAAAAGTTCAAAATGATCATAATATGCTAGATTGGATATAAATTATCGAAAGATATATGCAAATTCTTACAAATCGTTCATATCGCCATCCGGCTGACACGTCACGCCCGCCCTATGGTCGGCAAAGGGCATGGCTCACACGGCAGAAAGCTTCTTATCATTGACACTACGTGCAATAGTGCCAAGCGTTTCCCGGAATTAACCAGATTTGTGATAGTATCATAAGCACATTTAATGGCTGAAAGCTATAATGGTGAGACCTCCAGTATTTGATAACATATGGAAGAGCTATACTGTTTTTTTAGTGCGCCTTGTGTAAACATATTAGATGGCAGGATGTCGATAAGGAGGGGACACTAGGGTATCCGCTGTATGAAGCCACGTCAATGTCAATGATTGCTATCTAACAGCAGTTGGTGTCTGTCAAATATGACATGAATGCGAGGAATCGACCATCTGATGACATGTTTCAGTGTTTTTGTTAGCCTAGTAATATGGCGGAGAAAGCGTTCGGTGGAAGCGTAAATTGGATGCTCTTTGTGCGTTCAACCTAATTTGTTCGGGTATTTTAAAGTCTTATAGTATATCTGTGTACGCTATGACGCTGAGGGTGACATAACCAACAATTCCTATACGTTACTCTAATGACATACCAGAAATAATCTACTTCATTTATAGAGGGCATTAACGTCAATGCATCAATCCTGTCCGTTAACATACATTGACTTCGAGAATGATCTAACCCATGGAACAATTGCTATAAAGACCATTCCTAAACGTTACTCTGATGACATACCAGAAATAATCTACTTCATTTATATAAGGCATTAACGTCTGTTCATCGGTCCTGTCCGTTAACATACATTGACTTCGACAAGACCTAACCCATGGAACAATTGCTATTAAAAAATGTGACAAAAGTCCGATGCAATCGATGTCATCGTTGCCTTAAATGCTACTTGACATCAAGATATTGTTAATGCAGTATTACAAGCGGCTGTGATAGCAAGAGCAAGCGTTGTGGGCGTTGTACATATCCCGCCTGTATCGCATAAACAGACCATGAATCTCCGGGTTGGACAAATATGTTTTTAGTCGTTTCCATCAAGGGATGGTTTTTAGATGAGACGCTACCCAGTACTTGTTCCTTTACTACACTAACTGTCAGGTTATTTTTGAAAAACATTGCGTTCTGGAGCAGAACTAGTTTACACAGACAGACTAGTCATGAACATCTCTCCTTGTTAGTTAATGATCACTACATGTGCTGATGATATTTAAGTATGCTTACGTTTGAGATAAAGATAGAATAATATATTCAACATATGTACGATGACTACTAATAAGTTTACACGTATGGGAGGGTATTCATAACGACT
Organism: Urechis unicinctus; assembly: GCA_034190875.2. NCBI lineage: Eukaryota > Metazoa > Annelida > Polychaeta > Xenopneusta > Urechidae > Urechis > Urechis unicinctus. The sequence continues at coordinate 58,646,733 of CM067350.1, read as the reverse complement.
CAGGTTGGAGTTGTATTCGCGACTCCGAAAAAACATATAGCTACCGATGACTGAGAAGAGACAACAAACAATTTGTGTGTTTTTTTTTACTTCATATTGGATAACGTCTATTAGTATAAGAACCAGAACCTTTTACAGCCTTTAGCTACAAGCCGAGTCACAGTCCCCCATACATCAGAATAGTACCTATTGAAAGCGTTCCAGCTGCTGATCATCAATTGGACACATAATCACGCGCGTTTTTAACACTTAAGCGCCATGGAGCTGTTGCTGTCTTTACCGAAATTATAAATATATATATATATATATATATATATAGCATAGCGATATATAGATATATATATATATATAGAGAGAGAGAGTATAGATAGATATAGATATATTATATACGCATATATAGGATATACATATATATATAAACATATATATATATATATATATATTATATATATATATATATATATATATATATATATATAGATATATATACACATATATATATATATATATATATATATAGATATATTTATATATATATACAAGCATAAGATATATATACAAACATATATATATATATATATTATATATCTCTATATCTATTATATATATATATATATATATATATATGCTATATATATATATATATATATATATATATATATATCTTATATATGTTTGTTGAATTGGTGTATATATATATATATAGATATATATATATATATATATATATATATATATATATATCTGCATATATATATATATATATATCGCCCTATATATATATATATATATATATATATATATATATATATAAAACGACCATTGAATAAAATGAATCATCACTGCTCGAGAGAAATGTAGCAAACCCAGGTGACTACATGTCTTCGTTCGATTTCCAGACTTCAACCCTGCATCCGAATTAGTGTCTGTCAACTATGGATGCCATCGGCATTATACTGAAGTATGCATATAACTCGTATGCCTTTAACTCGTATGCATCTGACGTCAAGATTTAAACGAGCCTCTAAGGCGACGGCGCCATGGCAAGCCATATGATTATATGCAGCTTTGATGTCATTCCTATAAAGGAATCATGACTCAGTGAGGTTAATTGGCTCTTAAGCAACGCGAAGGAATAATATAGCTCGACTCCAAGGGGGCTCCTGTCTCCATAACAATTGACATTCCGCCCACTTTGGCTGGATGCTCAGTGAGAATCGCAGCTTACATTGCGCTTGCTGAACTGTAGTCCCCCTTACTGTCTGAATGGTTAATATGCCAGACGTACAACGTGTGAAATAATACTCGGACTATATCAATTTCCTTTGTTTGTGGTGGCAACAAATGTCAAGTGTATACCATATATCATCATTATCCTGAAGAGTGGATATTTAGATATTAGCGCGCCACAATAGCCATCGTCCGCCATTCCTGATAGGAGGCGGCTTTAAGAATTGAACATCCCTCATGCTGGATAACCAACACATGACTGGATGTGTAATAAATAAAATAGTAAATTCACGGCTTACAGTAAGCAAGTAGTCCTATGTTGAGTTTTATCAATTTCAAGCAGATTCAAATTCGTGTAAATAGCTGTTATCATGATCCATGTACATGTAGGTTACGCCCACCTCACGACCTGAAAGACAGCCCGGATTAGGCTGCCGAACGATACTGATTATTGACGCTACGTCTAGTTACTTGATTTTATTAGCGATGTTATCTAATAAGCACTTATTGGTTGAAATCCCTAACGGTGACATTGTCGACAAATGGGGTGAGTCTCGTGTTGACAAATGGGATGGCTGAATAGCGACAAGGAGGACCCTTTAGTGATGTATGGAGCAGAGGAGGGATGTCACTTAATGCTCTCTAATTATAGTTGGAGACTGCAAGACATGACGTCACTGAGAGGAATCGATCGCGTGCTAACATGTTTCAGTGTTTCGTAACTAAACTTATGCTGCAAATAGCGTTTTCAGTCGAAGCGTAAATGACAGAAATAACTGCCAACAAATTTATCTGAGTATTTGAACACCTGCATATGTCAGTAATAGCATTCCTTGTTATGTTAGATCGCAATTTCTTTCGTTGGCAGTATTTATTACATTGTTAAACGTTACTTGTTTTTGACTTATATGGCATACCGGCTACATTATACCTAATTCATTGCAATTTTAACTGGATGATGTGATACAATTCATTGAAGAGCAGGTTACTTAATAGAAATAATTGACACACTCGCCTATCTGACTTTCTGACTCTAGCAAATAGCCATTATCTTAGTATTGATCAAGCGAACCCTAAATCGCGGATGGGATTTGTGGTTTCAAGGTTTGAAATATCGATATGTTATATCTGAATCATTCTTTAAACAAACAAGTTGATTTTCGTTCCATTCGTGGTCACAAATATATGACCTTCCTTTTTGACAAGAATGCAACATGTGGGTGAACCAATAAAGACCATTATCAACGATATAACGCTGTAATTACCACAACGCGTTAATAGGATACGAGAACTTAGGTCAGTAAAGGCAGTATTTCACAATAGTAGGCACACTTGGATACCACCTGACACGACAAGACTAGACAAGACGACCAGGAAAGCTCATCTCTGTGAGTACGTATTGATGTTTATTTGTTCCTCTTTGTACATGTGAGAATTGGTTGCGCCAAATCTCACGAGGCTTTCAACAAAGCACGTAGATTCAGTTTTGCTTGCTTGGTTGCTCACAAAGTTTTTGCTGTTGCTACAGCTAGACAAGCCGGGGAGGCCGTTGTATATATTGGCAGCCCACAAATATACCAACTTACGTTTCACAACCAGTGGGCAAATATTTGAGCAGGACTATTAACCGATTCACCTTCAACCAATAAAAGTATTGTGTAAACGTGTAATGACGAACTGGTCCTGTAAACCCCGATAAATAAATCAGCGATAGCATACATAAATACAGTGCCCTATATTACCAAAGGCCAATTTCAACATATAGCAAATGATCAGGCCTCGATCTTGTTCACCGGTCACCAATGAGGAAATCTATCCGTTTGTCATCCAGTTTGCAGGATGAGATCAGATCAAGTAGGATGGTATACCAATAAGCCAAACTAATAAATAACTAATGCATGAATTGCAGACTAGGCATCTAGGCATGTACTGCGGTCTGATCATAATAACTATCGTAACACGCATTGGTTAGTGTGCTAGAGGTAGTAATGGTAATAGTTCCCTAAAAGTGTGCCTTATCTAATCGCACGTCTGTGAATTAGCCTGTCCGAGACGCTTCCAGCGATATGATTGTGATTAAATTGACTCGACATGCAAGGGGACTGTAGCCTATTCACTGATACCAGTGATGCATTTGCAGATACACACACGAAGGTTAGCAATGAACATTCAAGATTAACATGTGTTTAATGTTCGTCATCACCGCTGTCCATGTAAAAATACAATATGTGCAATTGGTCCGCTTCGTCTGTAAGCCTGGGAATATATACATTGGATGCACTTGAATAGAGCTATGAATAAAACAGCTCACATTCCCTTGTCTGCATTTACGTTATGCTTGCATAAAGGCTCTAGAGTTCCCACATTGATTCCAAACTGACCAGCAATTCATTGACAATTATTCCTGCAAAGTCATTCTGAACATTATATTGGACTTACGTTTCAATATAATCTCAATTCTATGTTGCGATTTTATTTATTATTTACTATGCAATTAATTCTTTTGTCTCAATACATTCATGCTCGATGGATTTGAATCAGTCGAAATTGTCTCTCTTAACACAATCATTTTGCCTCGGTCAGTGAACCGTGTTTTTCTATCTTCACGTTCTGCGCTTAAGTGTCATTCTGGCTGACCGGGGCAATAAAACTGCAACTGAAATGTGATTTATAGGGACATTCGGCGGGTGATCAACTTAACTCAATTGCAGCAGTTAATGAGTATTGTTTTGAGATGCTTAAATCAACCAAAGACGAATGGCTGAAACATTTAGCAAATCAATGCAACATGAGAGCAATGAAGCAAACCTTGGTAAGAAACATGATGTATGTGTCTCGATGTGAACTTCGATGGTCACCTTTTACCATACATATATTCCCAGCTGGCATAAGAAATAACGTCCCTGACCACAAGGTAGAGTCACAGGTGAAGAAGGAAATATCATCTGGTATAGGCAACATTATCTACCTTCATATATATCGTCAAAAACACTTATCATTTAATGTATTCATACTGTTCAGCGACTTAATAATTAAACATGCACCCTCAACCAGTTTCTCGATTAATTATGTCATGTGTTGTGGCTGCAAAACAGAGTTTTCTCGTACAATGGTGCAACAAACATTGCTATTTTAGCTATAGTAGACATTAAGTAGGGCCAATCTATGTAAAAGGCTAGGCGTTGGCTGTCTAAAAAGATAACCAGCTGAATACAAAGGCTCAGTAAAGACTGAAGAGGAACCCGGTAGTCATGGTTGCTTTAACAGGGTTAAGAAGAGGTTGGGGTTGGTGGTCTCTTTTGCAGATAATTTGTTTCAACGGGAAATAAACGCTGTTGCTCTACAAAGAATCATAACATTTTCATAGAGACTATTCTAACATACATACCGGTGTATACGCAAGTAGGAGACATAACGCAGATATATATAAGCGTTGGTAATTGACGCTAACAAGACTCTGAGTAACGGATTAAGCAGCACCATTATGTCAATCACGCTCCATGTATAGCCATATGCCATCCACATACTCCAATTACATAATGCACAGTAGAATCACGAACACAGCACAGTGTTATAGTCACTCAGATAGTCATTAGATCATCTGAGTGAGTTTTGAATATACAACGCGAAGCAAGTGAAAGTATGACACTATGCACAAAGCCAATCATCAATAGTGCTTGAATTTCTTATAACGATATCGGACAGTTTATCGGTCATAGTGGATGTCCAATCATAAGCATCCGATGCGATATAAAACATGGTGCGTGTGTATATATATATATATATATATATATATATATATATATATATATATATATATATATATATATATATATATATATATATATATATATATATATATATATATATATATATATATATATATATATATATACTGACACAATATCAAGGTATGCATCTCATCTACCCACACTTCTTTGTAAATAACCCTTTCCATGACGCTCTTAGTGAAAGCATAGGCGGTAGGATATGAAACATCACCATTCAGCTATATTAATAGATCCACGATACCTGTTTTTTTGTGTGCAACAAGAGTAACTACTCCGGCGATGGGTCTGAAAGTCTTCACTCTGAGCCTCGGAATAATAAAGAGCGCGGCCTTCCCGTGGACATTTTAGAATAAAATTATCCAATCGCTCCAAGGGATATTTGCTAAGCTTTGATTTGGAAGAAAAGTATTCGAGTCACTATCTGTTGCTGCTCTGTAATGGTATCCATTTGCAGTTCTCAAAATTCCATTTCTGCCGTTTGGTTTCATTTGTTTGAACTGGGTTCCAATGTGCCTCAGTAAATGCTTCGTAATTTAACCTGCAATGCTTCTTGCTGCTGTCCTCGTGTTCGTCGCCTTAAGCCATTCCAACCGACATGAATACTCAATCCGCTGCGGTAATGTGGTTTATCGGCGCATTCCGAGAGCAAGTCAATGACAACAGTGTATTGCACACAGAGAGCACGAAGTAACCATAGACCTGAGAATTACTGTATTTAAAATATATCGTCAATAAAAGCTGCAAGAAAGCCCATGATTCAAACCTCTGCGGACACAACATGAACGTTGACAAGGATGTATGTGATAAAGTAGTTGGGCAAAGCAATATATCTGCAGCAGCCATAAAACAGCAATAAGCGATGTGACCTAGCAATAAGGAGACAAGTCTATATGGAAGACTATCTCATCTAGTGTAGGCGACGTCGCTCACGGTCAGCTGTTAACCTTATTTATGCTGCATTCTGCACTCGGCATTAAATGCTTTCTGTGTGCGCTGTACAAAGAGATGTTGCCACAAATGAGGATTTTCCTATCCACCATATTAATACAAATATTGTCCTCTTAAAAATAGGAACCTGTAACTCTGACCCGAGCCTCGAATATCGCTTGGTTGAGCTGTCCTGATAACAAGCAATATGACGTAGAATATTGTGGACGACTCGAAACGTCTTGTTGCGATCCTTATCACGATATGCACCTACCACAGAGGTTAAAGACATAGTCTCATTCGTCATTACCGGACCCTGCCAACTACAGGTGGAACTGGTTTTATCTAGATACACTTAAATCCCATGTACGTATTCTATATGCCATCAAGATTACGGCATCGAGCCACATATTGTACGTGGTTTTAATGACATTCTTAATAACGTATCTGCGCTTGATGAGGTTGATGTAGCAACACAGTTTAGTGAGATAGCTCGACCCCAGTTTACCATCTGTTTCCATTGCAGCTGCCTTTGGCACGTCATTGGCTCGACGCTTGATCTAGGGGCAAATCCTTAAGGGATATTGGATGATACCACATTAATCCACTCAAAAAACAGTTGCCAAAGTACTGTGAAGAAGTTAATATAACCTGTCCGATACCCCCATACTAAGCACAAAGCATTGTGAATTACGAATGGAATGGAGTGTCCCATGTATAATGTTGTTTTGCATTTCGGAAACGATACACTCCACGTTTGGCGGCTTCTGTCATACAAGTTAATATATTTCTCCCGCATGGCAAATCGTATGTGCGAGTTTATCACACTGTTTCTACTTTCCAGGGGAATTAATGAGACCAGCAGGCTTTGTGGGTAAACACATGGCTTAAACTAGGTCTTGTCACATAGAAGGTACATGGTACAATGTGGAACACGTATGCGTGATCTTGTGTCTGGAAGTAAGCATTGTGTGCAACCTGCTCCCAACATGATAATACATTGTCCAATACCTGAGCGTGCGAGGCGGCACAAGGT